>VWPU01006150.1:0-84656 GCA_013398955.1 Callaeas wilsoni
GCAGCTCGGGGCGGTGGCAGCTCCGTCACCGCCACAGGCACCGGCCGCGCCGCGGGTGACCCAGCGCTGGCGGGGGAAGGAGCTGTTGGCTCTGCGCTCGCAGGGGTACAGCTGGAAGGGCCGTGCCAGCCTGTGTGACAAGCGCGGCTTGCTGCCACCGTTCATGGGAGCAGTGGCTCCGTGTCCCACGCAGACCGGGTCCTGCGCAGGTGCCGAAAGCAGCTTTTTGTAAAGGAACTCCTGCACCCTTGGCTGCTGAGCGGACCTGCCCGCCTAGGCAGAGTTTTGTTATTGACGTTTTCTGTGTTGTACATGTTGGGATTTTAGAAAGATGAACTTGTTAGTTTGGCAACTAATTATATTTTTAATTCAGTGGTGAACTCTTTCGGAAAGCTATGAGCAAGTTAGGTATTTCAGCTCTTGCAGGTATACTTTGTAGGTTTAAATGTGAATCTGTGTAATCCCATTTTAGATATTCATAAGGTTTTGATGTCCTTGTGGAAAATACTGGCCTATTTCAGTATGATTCTGAGCTCAATTAACCACTTAGAGATATTGACTTACAGATATTCAACAGAGTTGTGTATTTTTGCCCTTTTATTGTGGTTTAATATTTACATGTAGGTTTCAGTTTCTCTTATTAAGATAATTTATTTTTAAGATTACTGAGGATGTAGCTCTTGTGCAGCCTCATATAATTTTGTCATGCCTTCATGGTTTTAATCCTTTACATTTTAGCATTGCATCCCACGACTTCAAACTGACTGTATGTACGTCCTTGATTTCCCAGTGCAGAGCCACTGCTGCACTGGCCTCTCTTCCCTTGCACAATTCCATGGAGACTTCAGTACAAGACATGACAAAATGTAAAACCATACTCATAGATCACCTTATAAATATTTATTCATATAAATTCTTTAAAGAAATTAAATTACGTGTTCTGTACAAAATAGGAAAGAGAGGCTTTTAGTGTCACTGGCTGCAAATTGAAGTCATTTGTCTAGAAGGGTCAGGTGCCACTTTGTGGTAAGATACTTGTCGGAGATCCAAGAAGGGAAATATTGATAGTACAAAGAGATTGATGGAACAGGCACTGCAATATGCATACGAAGTTACGGGTTAATTAGGAAGATTTAAACAAGAAAGTCCCTTTGTGTGGAGAAGTGTCATGTGCTGTTACTCTCAGAAGCGAGGTGTGCTGGCAGCCTTTTGAACAGGCAGAGCTGATTTTCAGAGATGTTTATGTGGAGATGTGCAGTTGTGAATATCAGTGAGGTGGCAGATCACCAACAGCACACGCTGCAGCTGACGAGCGCTGCTCAGGGAATTCAGTGGTTTGCATACAGAGACACCTGCTCTGCTCACATCTTTGGTTTTGTTGTGGTTGATGTAAATTATAATGCTGGTTTTGTGATTCCTGTATCAGAGTAAAATCATTAATATTTCAGACTGCCGAGTTCTTTGGGTGTCTCAGGTGATGTGACTATTTGTTCTACTTTTTAATTGCAGGCACGGTACTTCCTAAAGCTAAGAATATGTGGTTTAGAAAGTGGGAGCTGAGCAATCAACAAACATTGTTTTTGTGTTCATAGGAAAGCTGTTTTGAAAGAACAGATACTGCAAACTGTTCCTTCTTGCGTTAAAGTTCACCAGCCTCCTGGTACATTTAGCAGAGAACAACAAGCTTCTCTGTGTGGATTGATGCTGAAATTAAAACAGCAACATCTTTTGTAACAGTTATTCACTTGGCAGAAAGAGAATTTTAAATTTGACTTAAATGCAACAAAACCAAAATGCTCTGTGCCCCTTGTGTCTCATTCTGCACAAGGACAAAATGGTGCAAATCTTTCAGCAAGACAGGAATAAAAATCTCAGCAAGTGCTTCAGTACTTATTATCATAATAGTAAATCATCCCTGTCTGCCTAGAAGATCTGTAAAACATACCTGCTGAGGGCAAGAGTAGGCATAGGCCTAAGGGACTGAGTTATACTTCTAAATACTATAATTCTGGGGTTTTTGTCATGATAGTCTTAACTAAAATTTTGCATTCATATAGTCAATCTTATCCTTAGCCCCAGAGACAGACCTTGGGGTACATGGCAGCTCTTATCTTCTGCAATCCATTTCTCTATTCTCTGACTGTGGAGTATCTGTATTTTTGGTTTAATAAGGAGAGGAAGAAGACAGGCAAGTTTTATCTTGTCTAGCTGCTACGTGTGAGACAGAAAAGGCCTTCAATTTGCAGTGTATGACTTTTTACTGAAGATGAAAAATTTGTCGAAGAGGGGCAGAAGTTTGAATTGCAGAATATATTTCTATATTAGGGAAAGGCAGTTAGACTCAATGAGGCCCCTGGGAAATGCGATTGACACTGAAAACAATCCTACTTTCTTTTATGATATTCCTGTAATGATGAGTCCTCGCTTGTTATGTGGTCAGATACCTGTTTATTCACATAATTCCGAGTACAAAAGCAGCTGTAGAAAACAGGTAGTGGAAAAACAACACTCTTTTCTCTTTCACATTTTCACTTGTAGGAGCTGTTTTTCGTACTTACAGAATTTTTCTCTTACATTAACATGAGACCAAACATAAGAAAATCTGTCCAAACAGATGAGTTGGAACACGTCCCACGATACCAATATGCACAGACAAAGTGGCCTTTTTGTAGTACTCACCCTCCCTTGTGGGGAGTGGCAGCTTGCCTCCCTTTAGCCTCCCCATCACATCACAAAGATGCTTCTACTTCATGAAGAAATACAGCTTATTGGTATTTTGTTCTGCTGCAAGGATTATTCTTTTGCACTTGATAAACACAGCGCACTGCTTATTTTGAGACCTAAGTACAAATTTTTTTTCTCTTTTTGTTTTTTCTTTTTTCCCAGAAACCAAAACCAAAGGATTGGCATCCTCCTGGAGGATTTATTTTAGGACTCTGGGCATTGATCATCATGGTTTTCTTCAAAACATATGGAATCAAGCACATGAAACATGTCTTCTGAACTGGAGCAAACAAGATACTTGCATTGGCTGCTTCTTTGGGTTCATGGGTATCACCTGTGTTCTCTGTGTGTGGACTGTGGTTGTGTTGAAACACTGTGTTGACATCTCGCTTCTAAAGGTTCTTTTGAAGCCATCTCTTCTGCCCCTTTTTTTGGAAAGATTCTAACAAATGGTTTTAATGTTACTGTTGTTTCGCTTTGTCTTGATTTTAAACATATTTTAATGAGCATTTTTTCTTTCTGGTTAAACTTTTAAAAGTGCAGGACCTAAACCCAGTAACAGTATTTCTGTGGTTGCTTCTGGATTGTAAATGGGCAAATTCTATCCACCTTTGAAGTAAATCTTAGAAGTCACCTATTACTGAAGAACTGGACATTGTGGAGAATGTTATTTAAGATGTCATTTTGTCAATAAAAAACTTAACCCACTTTGCAGACTTTGGCATGACATATTGAAAGCTTTCTTCACAAAAATAAAAATACTCTGGAATATATTGATTTCTTTTTTCTTAGTCTTTTTTCTTCCCTGTTAAATGCAACCCTTAGACCAGTCCTTTCACCTTAGGCAGTTTTGAGTCTAGAATTCTATGAGTTGGTGAAAGTGAAAAGAAAATTACTACCTTGCTGAATCTACTTAAAAAGAAGGCCACAAAAAGTGAAAGGACTTCACCATGTCCATTAGAAACCCTTCATAGGTGTTGTATTTTCACTGCATGCAATATGGACTTAGATGCTTTCAGAATTTTCAGTGCACTGGATTTTTGCACCAAAGAAAATTGACTCTGGCATCGGATGAAAACATTATGAATTGTACTATTGTGTTCTCTAGCTTCTGAGCCCTTAGAAAATGTGCTTTGTCGCCTGTGTTTTTTAAATTCTGGTTTGGCATATTGATTTGTTCTTCCTGGACATTTACTGATGAACGTATGCTAAAAGGGTTTTGTCTGTATAATACATTGATATTTGTGAAGAGAAGAGCAGATCTGTACATGTGTAGAAACACGTCTGTCAGGGAGGAGAAGCTTTTGCCCTGTGTTTTTGGAACTCGTTCTCTACCCTAATCAAAATAAAGCTTACCTGATGCATCCATAGTGTAAGTACTAGACATGTCTCTCTAGAAGTTATTAGGAATTATTTATAATAATTACAGAATCAGTATATTTTCCTTAGAATATGGTTCTGAGCATTTCCTATTGCACAGCACATACAAATCCGAGTGCATAAACATTTTTGTCCTTTTTTCTTCTCTTCCAGCGTGCTTCTGGCATCCCAGCCTCAGGTGAGGGGAGGTGAGCTGTCAGAGCCCTGTGAGCCTGGCAGGGCTGCGGAGAAGCCACCGAGGCTTCCAGGGAACAGGGAAAGCAGCAGTGTGCTGCAGCTCGAGAACTAAAACCTTGGTTTTTTATCTCCGAAAATTTTCTAGGCTTGGAGATGTTGAAGGTACAAAATGGTCCTTTATGGGAAGGTAAACATTTGCCTGCTCCACCTCTTTGTGGCACTTCTTGGTGAAGAGAATTGTTTTCAGTAGCAGGTGCTAAGCACCAGGAGTAGGGATTAAAACTAAAGCATTCCTACTGCTCTTACAGTTCTGCAAACTGATATTGTGTGGTAGATAGTACTGGACATGTCTTCCCAGCAGCTTTTATGTAACTGGTGCACAGATCCCTCCTGCCAACAACAACGCAACTTAATGGGAAAGAGAAACAAAACACTCTGTGGGATGGGTCTGAGTAGCATTCCTGGTGCTGGATGTCTGGATCTGTTCACAGCATGCTGGGTTTGGGGGTTGTTTTTTTGATCCAAAAAGCAATGACTTCATATCCATAATCTGATATAATGGTGACTTTTCTTAAAATCAGAAAACCTTTTTTTTTCCTCTCAGCAATTTCTAATACAACAATGAAGTAAAATCTGCTGTGTACAGACCATGTAGAAATGTGTAGACCCAGTCTAGAAATAAATCCTACAGAATTCCTTAGAGGATTTGCTTAGCTTTTGGTTCTTAATCAAACTCTTTCTCAATTGTAGTAAATATTTTAATCAAATATTTATTTTATAGGCAAGTTTTGCCACACTTTAAGAAGTATATAAAGTGAAGCTGATAGAGCTTTGTGGCTTGCTTCAGTTGCAGTTACACTTTTTTGGATTCCTCAGGCCTTATTCAATTTTTCTCTTTCCCTCTTTCAGCCACTTTTTGCAGGAAGTGATAGAAACATCTACAGAACTCAGCTGAATTTTGCCAATAGCAAAAGATACCAAAGATCCTGTCTTCTTAAAAGCTTATCTGCTTAGGGAAAAGCAGGTAATTAGGTGGGTTATTAAAATGCAATTTATGAATAGAGGCACTCAGTAAGTATGCATGTGAAGGTGATTAAATTGAAGTGAGAACAACAGTTTGACTGGAATGCAGCAAACTGTGCTTCAGGCATTTTTAACGTTTTTATATGCACAGAAGTCAGGAGTTGAAATGGATCATTCTGAGACACCATAAAGTTGCCTGTGCTACACCTATGAGACAGTATTTTCTATGCTGTAATAGCTTTTGTTCCTTGAACAGTTACTGTCTGAAGGCAAGTACAGAAATGTCACAGAATTGTCTGTAAATGTGTGTTGTATATTTATTTTTTATGTAAAGTTAGTAATCTTTTCATTTTCCCTGGGAGGCCTTCAAGCTCAGTTTGGAATGTGGGCTCTGGGAACCAGCCATGTCACCCTCAGTCACAAACCATTTGTGTTTTGCAGACCAAGTGTGCTTTGCAGTATAGATGCTTCCTCCAAGGTGCAGAGATTTTTTTAATGGAATCCAGAAGACAAGCCAGATGGCAGCTTCTTGATGGTTCTTTGCATGGGAACTTTTCGAGCAGAACTGAATTTCAGCATTTTGCAACTCTGCATAGACAGGTCTGTGAACTAAGCATGCCCACGCTTGCAAAACTCGGTGTGTTCATGTCTGCAACCTGTCCTGTGGAACTGCATTGACAGGTCCTGCCATGGAGTTTTAAGATATTGCTTAGAACATTCATGGATGATAAAAATAGAAGTTGATAATTTTAGTTTTTTGGCTGTCTTTCAGGATCACATCTTTAAGTGCATTTTTATTATTGAATGAAGAAATGGTAGGTCCCCAGTAAGGTTGTACTGACATCCAGGTGCTCTCCTGTTCCCTGGAGTGCCTGTGACCAGGCCCAAAGGCTGACAATGTGTGACTAAGCTGTGCTTCTGCTACAGACTGAACAGTGAGGTTCCTACAATAAATGAGTGGAGAAAGAAACCTGAGCAGGGGGGAGACAAACAGTGTTTCTTGGTCTATGCCAGCTGAATATTTCCATGTTTAATGACTGTTGCCATGAAATGCTGTTCTCTTGGCACAAGCAAATACCAGAGACTGTTCACAGGTATCTTTACAAACATCATTAGTGATGGTGTGTCTCTTCTAGAAAGTGGAGGGCTTTTTTCTTTTGGTTGGTTTTCCCCCCTGAAAGCTGGTGCTGTTATTGATTACAGAAAGGCAAATATAATCTGGGTCTACTTCTCGTGCTGAGTGCCTGCACATTGAGCCCATTTCCATCTCTTGTTTCAGGAGTCAGGGATTTTCATTCTGTTACCACATCCACAGAATGTACTGGAAGTAGATGGAACCTGTGGTCCCGTCTGCCTTCAGATGGGCACCACTGCATGCTGGAGTAGGGCTGAGTCGCACTAAATCAGCAATTTGCAAAGGGGCTGAGGCCAGGTTCAGCTGTGAATTTATCCTGGGTGGAGAGGATTTGTGCAGTGGTAAGGACAGGGAGGTGTTGCACTGTGAGAGGGAGTGGAAGGACCAGCTGAGGCAGGGCAAGGGAAGTCTGCAGCCCTGGCAATCCTGATACAGACAGCATGTCAGTAAGGGGGTTTTGATGTTAGAGAACTGCTGCTTTCTCTTCTCAGATGGATGCTTAGAGGGAAGGAATAAACGGGAAGTTTCTGATCTGAAGGCTTCCCTAATTATCCATTCAGTATAGCTGAGGAAATGAGATGCTGCTGGTTTCTGGTAAATAGTGAAGATTTGATCCAGTACTTTGCATTGTGAAGTGAAAAGCTTTTATGTGGTCAGGATTATTTGGACTTGATAAAAATAGATGAAGTGGAAGGCAAACCACAGAGTGAGAATGATGCATTTCAGAGAGTCTGTGGTATTTGGACAGAAGACAACCTCTGTATATGGTACAGTGCTGGGACAAGGATTGGGACAAGAAAGCTCAGTGTCCTCACGTTCAGATCTTCAGCTCTGTCTGTGTTACAGAGCTCTGTGTGACCTGGTGGAATTTTATCATGCTTCCAAACTAATTCACCTTTGGATTGAGACAAGCATAAAGTATTTCACTCAAGAGACTAATCTATCCATAAAGTTATGAACTGCAGAAGAAAAGCAGTGTATACAATGAACGTGTCTTCTCAACCACGTGAAGATCAAACTCAGGCTGGAGCTGACAGAGAGGAAAGCTGGGGCTCAGTAGCAATAGTTATCCTGCAGAAGTCTCCTTTCATTACTCCACAAATGAATCACACATGCCACAAAACCTCTTTTAACCATCACTTCAGCACTTCTGTACAATAATGAGCATAATAGTTTTTTGCATTTCTTAAGTGGTGAAAGGCAAATTTAAAAAACGGAGAAAGTTTCTCATGGAAGATTATATGACTCTAATTAATTTCTGCTTTCCCTCTTTCTGTGAACTTTTAAAAATAAAAAGCTTTCAGGAAATGTATCTTGAAAGTGTCTTTGTTTTGTAATGAAAACTTGCATAGGTTGCATAACATACCCTGAAATCAGCATTTCTTAGAACTCATTTCACTTGCAAGTTCTTTAAGACTGAGTTACTTTTTCGCCCCTAATGAGGATTTCTGCCTGATTTAGGGATTAAATTGATAGTGTTTAAGGTTTCCATTCAAGGATGTACATCTATTAATGTTTGATTGTGCCATGTCTTCTTCCCCATGCAGATTATAGATTTAACTTTATTTCCTTTCTTTCTTTTCAAGTCTGTGTGAGAATAACACCAAAGCCTTGGCCAATGCTGAGCCAGTTCAGCTGCTTTGGCCAACAGGCTTAATAGAGATGCAAATTGTATTGGCCTAAATAATTTTGGTGACATTGTTTACAACAATCCCTTGAACAAAACAAGCCCCACGAGAAGCAGACTGTTTGGACAGTGTAACAGCAGTGCTGGCAATGATCAGCCTAGGAGGTCCTCCCTATGAAAGTGGCATTTTTCACACTGCTGTTGACATGGCTTTGGTGACAGCTCAGCAGAGACCAGGCCACCAGGCTGTGGGTTGTTTGGGAGACTCATGGCATGTCATACTAGTCCCTGTGACAAAACTGACTAATCTGAAATAGCAAATAGATTTCCTTACTTGGCCTGACTTACTGGAATAATGCTCTTATATTAAATGTTTGACTAGGCCCACTGGCTCTGCATGTAGTGAGTATTTTAAACTTATGCTCTGTCCTTTATATCCAGCTCCAATATAGTAATACTTACTTCCTTTGTCAAATGCTTTGATATTTCCCAACAAAAAGCCTTACTAAACATTACGTTATGTTTGATTTTCATTAAGTTACTTTTTCTGTACTAGTTTTCCTGTCCTCATTGAGTTTGTAGCTGAAAATATTATGGCTCAAATGGTGATGATTTTAGAGTCCCCTTACTTCCCTTTGGTCTTTATAATGCATATGGGATGGCAAATAGGATCAGTGGGATCATCAGTAATATCATTGCAATGTATGTTTGTATTTTGTGCAGTTCTTTTACACACCCTTCTCTGCAGTGGTGCCTGTATTTTTATTTTTTTATATATATAGAAGGCTTTCTGCATTTGCTGTTGTTGCTGGTTTCTTTAATCTGCTCCTCTGCAGCATCATTTGCAGTGGAGGGATGAGGAAGAGCTTTTCAGTGTTTTATGTAATGCACATCTACACATGTACAGCCACAGTAAAAAAATAATAATGGTGTCGTGGGAATGTTCCAGTTTTCTCCAACACAAATGGGCAGTCCCACTGAATATCAGTAACCACTTTCAGTTTTGGCCTTGTGTGCAGCAAGGATGCAACGGGGAAGCATATCCTCATAGGCTCTAAATCTGTTCACTTCTTTTGCCTTTGTATTAAAACATAAACCTAACCTCTTGCCTTAAACAAAGCCACAACAGATGGTTCCCTTCAGAATTTCCTTTGTTTTGCCATTAACAGACTCTCACCATGCTGTATGTTTGGATCCTAATAAGCTCCAACTGATCCGACAGCCCAAGTTAAGTCAGAAAAGTCCTAAAACCTTGTACCTTGCTAAATACGAATTAGTCTGTTTATCTTCCCTGTACTTCAGGAAGTAGCTAGTGTCCTAAAAGCCAGTGATGTTATCTTAACACCTGTCTGGGTTGTGTAAAGAAACTTGCAGATTTAAATAGCACTGGAGATGTCCTAAAGAAGACAAACCTGTTCTCAGAAACCAAATTATTAAGATGACTTTCTGTGTCTGTTAAAAAGGATCCAGTCTTGCTCTCCATCTGTGCTGGATACTTTGGCATTGCTTTCAGTAAAATGAGAATGCAGTTCCTGTGTTAGATCTCGTGCTGGGCCTGGCACATGGAGAGTATGGCAAGGCTGGAACTGGGCTTTAGTGTACAAGGTGATGCTCACTGGATACATTTTTTCATATTTTTTACCTATCTATTTATTTAAACGCATTCTGGCTCCCGTATCCTGCATCTAGGAATGGCCCATGGTAGATACCAAGGGAATAGCACAGAAAAATAGAGGAAAATATATTGTGACATTTTTCTTGTGGAATTCTGCTTGTACCCTCAAGCTGATGCTGTATCCTCTTAGCCTTATTTTCCTATGTTCAGATAGGTTATATAGAGTGAGGATCTTTCCTTTTTTTTCTATGTTAACTCTAACTTCTTTGGAAGTCTTTTGCAAACCTAGTTGTGGAATTCCAAGTGGATCCATCACTTGGATCTCTTTGTCCCCTTGCTTCAGAGAACCTTGAAGAACTCTAAATATATTTGCAGGGCAGGGTTTTACTTACAAAAGCTGCATTACATCTTAGCCAGTGTATCTTCTTGATGACTCCTGATTTTGTTCTTACAGGTTTCCATCTGTTTGTCTGGACTGCTGGGCTTGTCTGTAATTTTCCTGTCTGTTCTGTCTTCCTGGCAATTCCTGGACACAGCAGCCAGGGACACTGTGTGTTGGTCATCTCTGTGCAGCCTCCCTGGCGTGGCCTGGCCTTCAGTGCCAGGCAGGACAAAGGGAGGTGTCCCTTTCTCCTGGCAGCGCCGTGCACCCTGTGCTCTCTGCCAGCAGCCCTGGAGGGGCCCAGCGCCGAGGGGATGCTGCTTCAGGGCCTGGTTCCGCACGCCTGCCTTTGCCATGGGGTCTGTTCCACAGCTGGCCGAGGTGAAATCACCAGCTCTGCTTCTGCTGAGATGCTGAAACTCCATCCACATGGTGGTCAAAGGGCATCATTTGACATTTCATGTTTTGGTGTAATTTTCAGCGTGAAAAACATTTAACAGTCTAGTGGTTTTAGGGGTATTTAGCATAACCAGTGCCATTTGACAGTCATTTTATAAAAGAGTCTTTGAATTTTATATTTTTCTGCTTCAGCATGGAGAAATTTCACATCACCTTAGACATTTACCCTTTCTTATTTCCTAGGGTTTTTTAAAGAAGAATATTTCCTAGGTTTTTATTAAAGAAGATTGTCCTTAATTTTTTTTTCTTTCTCCTTACAAAACCATATGCTTATGATATGCAAGGTGTGCTTTTGCAGCAGGCAGCTGGAAATTCAAAGTGGTCAGTATGAACTGGTGGTCGAGGGAAGACAGAAGTATTGGTACATGTAAGGTTTCTGAACTTCCTTTTCTTTTGCAGTACCTTTTGCTGCCTTACAAGTACTCTTTGACTGTTTAACTGCTTATTATTTTTTTAATCCCTGTGTTTTAAATTGAATTAGAAATTGTCTCCTTGCATCAGATAAAATAATTAACTTTCATTACAGAAATTACTATCAGCATTTTTCAAAGAGTTTTTGTGGCACTTATGATCAACTTAGAGAATACTGCAAAGAAATCTGTGCAAGACAGCCATTGCTATGAGCCAGGACGTTCCCCTCTGTCAGCTCCAGCCTGAGTTTGATCTTCATATTCCACAGGAATAAAGCTAGATGGCACAAGGCACATTTTATTCCTTACTCTTTAGATTCCCTCACCCCATTCCTGTGTTTTTCCAGCTATTTTTATACTACTGTTTCTTTGCAACCTCAGAGGTATTTTGGGTAAAAATCACTTTGTTTCCTTTGAAGTTTACCTGGAAAATACAGCAGGACAAGTCCCAGGTAAGCACCTCCAGAAGGCCTTTGTTAGTTTACTGCCCTGTTCAGGTGTATGAATCTGTGTGGCAGTACCACTGCGTGTTCTGCTGGACCGAGCCAGGGCTGCCCGGCAGCAGACCCCAATCTCTCCCAGATCTTGTTCCAAGGCTGTAACCTGGTCTTGGTTTCTTAACCTCCCCTTTCCTCAGTTTCCTTACCAAGAATAAAGTGTTAACTTTCTGAGGTCTTTAGCACTTTGGGTGGAAGGTTTCTCCATGTGCATCGTGGTTTTGCTTTGTACCATGGTGCTCTCACCATTGAGCCAACAGAACACAAAGCAGCTGTGGGACTTTTTTGTTCTTAGCTGCAGAGATGTTTTCTTTATCATTCTCAATTCCAGTTGCACAGATCATGGCGTAAGAGCTACAGTTCTTCAAGATGAAAAATAGCTCCTCTGACAAAGGCAAGTGTAAAAGCCTGAAGGTATGGAAGGAGTTCAGAACCAAACTAACATAGATCTTAAAACTGCTGATGTCTGTAAACACTGTTTTGCAACAGCTTTTAATATGTGAAATGATGCACTGCAGATCATGAATCGATCAAATTATAGTGAAGAGTGTGAGATGACAGCATAAAGCAGAGAATGGCAGCAATGCCTAGTTTGTACTACTTATCCCTAGGCTGACAGCATTTTCGGTCATAAATCTGTTTGGTTTATAACTAGGCCATAAAACCTTACATCAGGTTGAAATGCAGCAGGATTCTGTAGTTCAAAAATTGTGCATTTATAGAGAAATTCATCAGTGATTTGTTAATTAAAATTGCAGTGCTTTAACAGTTATTTACATTTCTTTTGCACTCTTATAACTTGTGCTTTTTGGACTCAATTTATGTTCCATGTAAATCTGTGTGATATGTTTAAAACTTGCTGTCTCCTTGCTTCATCAAATTCTTTTTTATATATATACAGGTCTGACTTAGAAAATATTCCTTCATACTTTTTATAATTAGATGGGGTACCTTGCTGACACTTCACAGGAGGCTGATGAGACTAAAGTGAGTTTGGGTTTGTTTTGTTTAAAAGATGTATATGAGGGTAGCAAGAACACAGAGTTATTAATGGAAGCTGAACAAGGAATGAGTTACAATGCTTAGCTTGGCTCTCTCAGGAGATTTAGTGTCAGTTTATTCCATGTTTTCTTCATATTCTTAATGCTTCCCCATATCTACTTGACACTAGCAGTCTTGCAGACAGGGAACAAGCCTGTGGAACACAATTGGGGTCTGGCAAGTCCCTGTGTTTCTACAGAATACTGGAAGTAGACCAGTGTACTCTATCTTTAAATGCTCTGGTTTTAACAATAACATAGCTAAACATACAGCATACACATCCTGCAGCCCTTGACTGATGGAAAAACTAAGAGCTCTAGTTTAAAATGACAAGATCTTTTTATTATTGTATCAGTAATAAAACAAGGACGGTAGCATCAGAGGACCTACTGTGATCTGTACCATGTCTTGCAGTCACATCAGAAATGAGCTGTAAATCAGTTTGACAGATTTCATCAACTGGAGCAATATATGCTGGATACACACCCCAGTACACATGTTGAAAGGGATGTTCAAACTGCCATTAGTTCAGAACCCATTCTAGTTTTTATAGAATGCAGTGAAATCAAGTGGAAAGAATAAAACACCATCAGTGAAAGAAGGAGAGTTAAACACCAGCTGACAAGAGAAAGGTAACAAGCACTTGGCATTCAGTTTGTAAGCTGAGTGATTGTGTACCAGGAAGAACACCAAAATAAAGCTTTTAAGGCAAAATACATTATAGTTTCTTACTTTTTGATAGTGGGTAGGGCTGCAGCAGGACAGTGGCTCTCGGAGACTTGCACTTCAGGTCCAGGCAGTGTTACAGAGGTGACACCAGTTTGCCCCTGCCAGGACAGTTCACTTGGTCCCCAGAGAATTGGGGTATCTGTGGGGCAGCTGCAGCTATTGCTATCCAGTTTTGGAAAGAGGAAGACCATGGGTTATATAAGGGGGTTTACATGAGAGTGTTTGGTCCCAGTTCTGTCTCACCTCTGAGGTTCAGCTTCTTGGATTTAGGCGTTTAAAGGTAGTATCTTTGTTCTAGCTTTTGCACTTGTCTAATGAGAGACACCTTTCATCACCTGAGGTATGTTTCATGCAATAGTTACTGATTACTTCGAAGAAATTTGAGATTTGATATTTGTGAAGCAAAAGGAAAAGTAATACCGTAACTGAAATCTTCTTTATTCACAAGCCACATGTAACCCAGTAGTTCCCACTGCGAGGTTCCATACACAGCCATGAGCATTGTCCTTCCCCTTTGCCTTGCAGGGATTCACCATGCACATACAGGAACTTCACGGAAAAAAAAAAAGCAGAGTTTAACTTTGCTCCTTTCAGGACGATTTTGTACTCATGGAACTCTTTTCACATCCCAGCTACAATGTGATCCAGAATCTCTGAGATCAGTGATGATCTTGGGACAGTGGAAGCCAGAGGTTTTTGCAGGTGGAGTGCTGTGATCTTTCTGTGATCTGGTATTGTAGTACTGATAGTTCACCTTCTTCATTCCAGGAATTTGGTCACATTGTGTTGAGCAGCTGTGGCCTGGTTTGTAGTCTGTTGCCTCAGGAGGGTTGCTGGCAGCCTCTGAACACAACCCCTCCAGCCTTAGCTTGTCTTCACTGAGAAGCTGCTGCCATGGCCAGTGGGGGCTTTTTCTGGATAAATTTTGTTTGCCCTCCTTCCTCCCTCCCCGATTTAAAAAACAGCAGCTTGACAGCACAGCAGCAAATGCACATTAATATCAAACAGAATTTTCACTACCATTTTCGTATTAACATAAGATGTCAGAATGTAAAGTGAGCTGGATCTGCACATGGGACCACTCTTGCTGTTAAAGGCTTTAGGCTGGAACAGAGCCCAAAATTCTTAGAAGAAATCCAACATTTCAATCAAATATTAATTACATGCTATATAGAATTATATATTTCAAACAAGTCTTATAAATAAAAAGCTAGGCCTTTCAAACCATCAGCAATATTAATTTTGGATTTAAAAGATTATGAAAGATAAACAACCACATAACTGTGAATTAGAAAAATACTGGCCTAGGTTGCATAAAAACCTCCATTAAATAAATACGGAAAGTTTTCACTATGAAAATTCAGTGGCATCGTACTTAAAAAAGCCATAATGAATTAACCATCCCTTAATGACACTCAGGTTGTGTTTCACAAATCACAAACACACATAGGAAGTCAGATGGCCCCAAAAGGCGATGGACTGGGTTAATACAGTTTAACAGAAAGTACTCTTGGTGTGTGCTGCTCCTCCATGCCAACTTCCTGACTGCTGCTGCGGGTGCCAGCTGCAGACCCTGGCATCCTTCTCCTCCGGGCTGCCGTGCTGGCCCAGAAGGTCCAAAGGCTGCTCCGGGAGGCGACTGCGACTGGGCTTGCGCGTCCATCCCTCAGGCCAGCGGCTTCACCTCGGGCTGGGTTACAGTGAGCGGCTCTGGTTCCCAGTCTGGCTGGAAGAAGTGGATGTCGAATGTCCGTGCCCAGTTCTCGAAGACGCGCTTCTCGGTGATGAAGCGGTGGTGGCTGCCCTTGCGGCCCCGCTCGTGGGAAATGTACATTGTGCACTCGTCTGGTCCCAGAGGTTCATAGTAGTGATAAGGTACTGACAGATGATTGGGATCCCTGTGGAAAAAAGAAAATAGATGGAAGCCCAAGATGTTCTTTTTCGTTGATTGAAAAGATGCTATCTTTAATGAACTGATAGGCTCAAATCCACTTTTTCTCCCAGTTAAACTAGGTACCTGTTTTTTTCCTTGCGTATCTAATACATCAGAATGGGGCAAAGGTGTTTTCTTTGCTTTTTCTTTTGCTCTCCTTTAATCCGCTTCCTCCCAGTTAAATGAAGGACAGCAGTAGCTCAGAAACAAGGGAGAGTGCTGCAGGGCTGTGTTACTACTATGAAATTTGAAGTAAACTGCTTAAAAGAGATTTAAATCTAGATTGCGATTTGTAAAAGGTCTTGCAGAGGTATTTACTGAACTGGGGAAGAAAGAGAAGATGACAGATGGAGGCGGTTATCTGTGTCACATCAGCTGAGCCGAACGTTCCCAGCACGCTGCGCAAGGTTCCGAGAGCACAACTTCAATGGATGTGTCTGCACGCCAGGTCAGTGGTACACGCTGCTGTTGCTGGCATTTTAATCAAACGTCTGATGCACAAATGAGTTCTTTATTTTACAACAGCAGCTTTCATGTATCTAAGCTAAAAATTAAAACAGTTCACCCATAGTATCCATCTGACCTTGTGAACCTGTTCACATTTCCCAGCGGGAGACGAGTGACTCGTGGTGACACACAGGATATGCCAAACACCAGTTAGATACTTAGGATATCCTAAGTCCATTTTAGCAGTTCTGACCTCAGTGTTTCCATGTAACATTCTGTAAATGGCACATTTGTATTATAATAAGCCAGAGCGATTAATTCTCCTTTTGTTTTAATCTCTACATTAACCTGTACCCACTATGGTTTTTTATTTTGGGCATGGGTGTTTTGGGCTGACAGGAACTCACACAACTCTCTCTGTCATAAATTCAAAGAGCGCAAGCTGTCCCAGGCAGAATTACCCAGTTGTATCCCTCTCTCCCTGGTTGCTACCAAGTGTTTTGCTGTGGCAGAAAATTTTCCAGTATCAGCATTTAGTGAAGCCTTGGAGCTGCTCTGTGTTAAAGCTTGAGCTGAATAGGACCCTAGCACAGAGGAAGAAATCTGATACAGATTCAGGGCTGTCAGCTCTAACATACAGTTGATTATTTTCATTTTGAAGAGCTAATATTTAAGCTCACTTTCAATTGAATGCATCTACAACCTGTCAGTAGTCTGTGCTAGTCATTATTTTCACTGTGTAATTCTGTCACCTACGCAATTTTCTATTTTTTCTTATTTTGCCATTATCCATATTGTGTATGCAGAGGTAATGTATGATATTGTTGCTGCTTTCCATTTGTGCCTTAGATTAACGTTTTAATTCGATCAGTCTGGCTTCCTTGTAACACAACATGGTAATCAATCTTACAAGACCAGAATAACAATAAAATTACATTTCTAGAATAAGATGGATTCTAAACTTATTAAATATATTCTCACTGGAATACATAAGAGTGAAACAAAATCCTTCATCACCTCACCTACAGAAAACGTGTTTTTAATCTAAAGCTGCCCTTCACACAGAAATTTATTATTTCTAAACTACAACTATTAGAACTCAATCTTCAATTAATTTTTCACTTTTTTGATACATTGGACCTCTTACTGTCGCTTAAATGAATCATTTGTATGGTTACTGTAAATCTAGTAGGATACATTTTCATGTGATGTGTTTTCGTTAAGAACTACTAAACAAATAGGCCTCTGCCTCTCATTTAGACTGCTCTTCCTTCTTGCTCTGAAGCTAGATTTTACTCTTGGGTCCTTGAGGGCACATCTGTATTGCCTGGTGTAAATTTACTGCTTTAAAGTTAGGATTAGTAAAGTTGAAATCGTATGTCCAACAGGCTTGGGGAAAACGCAGCCCCAGTTAACAGGGCAAAGTGAGCCTGTGAGGCTGCTGGTCCCAACACCTCCAGGCGAGGTGTTTTTGAAGCCAGGGATTCCACATTCCATCAAAAGCTCTGAGCTAACACCCGTGTATCCTAAATGGGTGTCCTTAGCTCCCGCCAGGCTGTAACAGGTCACTGCATCCTGTGCACCATCCCACCGGAAAGAGCCCAGAAGCGCACCTGGTGCCCAGGTCCTGGCAGGTGAGAGAGGCAGGAGCTCAGCCCAGGCAGCCTGTGGGGCCAGGCCTTGTGTGCAGCTCTGGCTGAACGGGGGGTGACATCCGTGCAGGAATTGGGGCTGGTGGCTACGACCTCTCTAGGACTACTCTGCAGCTGACTGAGGTTTTAAGGCTGAATTCCAAAAGCTGTTGTTTAGATTTGGAACTCTGAAAGGCATTTACTTATGGAGGACCTTCTCATTTTATGGGAGTTTTGGATTCCCCTAGATTGCATGCTAGTAAGCTTTGGATTTGAGCTGTGGCTTGAGTACACCATAACCCAAATTAACTGTGCTGCGTTATCTTCTGACTCTGCAATTAGCTTCTGTCACCAGCAAATGAAATGCATGAGTAATTTCTATACGGAAATTGCTTGCCACCTCATCTATTAACATTAAAACAGATGCTGTTTTATCACTGACTGATACTGGACATTAATCAGTATTTTGTCAGACTCTGCATGCATATTAATATCACAGCTGGGAGGAATCTTGGGAAGTTCCTTGTAAAATATCCTGTACTTCCTGCCTGATCACCTGCCAGCACAGCACCTGTGGAAGTGCTTGTACTCCTGTCAGTCAGCTACTGTTTGCCACTTGAGTGAACATTTTCCCACAGATGGTATCCACCTACAGCAAAACCTGGAAGTACAGCACAAAAGAAACAAGGCAGGAAAAGCAGGCCACCCTTACCACATTCTGGTCAGCCTCTTTCCTCAGAAATGAAGAGCCATAATAAATCAACCCTCTAAAACTATAGGTACTCACACACTTTGTAAAATAATTCATATTTTGATGGGTGAGTAAAGTGTCATTTATATGTTGAGTGATGGGCAAGGTGCTGTGTCAGGACTATGAAGATTTCTAGATAATTTTTTTGCCTTCTATTCTCAGGATCTCCTTTCCCTGACCTCCATAATTAGTCCTGTTTTCCAAACCATGTATGCATTTTGTTATTAAGGTAGTGAGGTGAGGCATATGGACTAGCAGGACTAGCTCACATACAACTTACAGTCTCTCCTAAGCTCCAGAAAATGTAACCAGCAACAACTGCTGCTTTGTATTTGATTTAAAGGAACTGAAAGTGGAGAGAGAGAGCGAGAGAGAAAGAGAGAGAGAGAGAGAGAGAGGGAGAGGGGTAAGAAAACACTAAAGTATTTCAAATACCAATTTTCAGGTGAATTATCATGGAAAATGGCCTGGCAGTCAAATAAGGATTCTTATAGGAAAATTATCTGGTTCAATAACTGGAAAAAAAATTATTCGTATTAGTTAAAACAAGGCTCAGAATTAATTTTTAAGTTTACGGGAGTTCCAGAAGGCCCAAGAAGAGGAGAAGAGTTAAAGAGGGTTCATCTCACTAACCCCTTGAGTTTTCCTTGTGGACATGAGTACCCTGAGACCTGCAGGGAACCAGCCTTTCTGTCCCTGCTGCCCCTAATCCCACGGACAGGGGCTGGAATTCCTACAAACTCATTAAGGCTTGTCTTGTCCTTGCCAGCCCTGCTGCTGAGCACCCACAAAGGGAAGCAGCAGCACTGCAGTGCCTTCAGGAATTGTCGTGGTACCTGGCACCACTGTCAGGCTGCTGCTGAAGGGAGGCAAGAGGAGAATCCTGCATGGCCCCGTTCAGGAGCGAGTCCTGTGCACGCAACGGGCTGCCAAAGGGAGTTCTGAGAGGGAAATGCTTCCCATCCAGGAAAGGCTAGAACTGGATCCCTGGGCACTGGGAAAAATACAGCAAGGTGGTTTGTGTGTCTTGGGATGAAGGAGTGAGAGGTGTGCACACTTTCCAAAAACGTTTGCAATGTGCATGGAAGCACAAGCTTTCATCTTATTACAGAATGTACAAGACAGAAGTATTTAGCAGCATGAGAGCAGTATCAAACCTTTAACCCTTACTACAGCATTAATCTGTAGCAAGCAAAGGGGTTTGAAATTACATATAGCTTTGCTGTAATGTACTAGAAATTTATAATAATCAGGACACCAAGTCCAGTTCAGCTATGAAACTCAGTGTCTAGTGAAAGTAAATAGAAATGAATCTAAACCACCTTGTTGCAAGTAATAGTGACAAATTTTTTAGTCTGTGCTCCAGACTCCTTTACTAGACTATTTTTCCTGCACGGGTGCAAAGCAATTTGGTTAATGATCTTAAGCTAGTAATTTGTAGCAGAATCAACAGCACGAGACTCATGGTACCTTTGAGGTGTCCTTCACGTTACAGATGTGACACTAATTTAGTTCCATGACAGTGATCACCACACTCATTACTTATTCCACAAATTAATACTTAAAAATGAATGGGTATCTATCTGCTGAAGTTATAAATCTGGTGATATTAATTCTGAACAGAAATAAGATTTTTTAGGTTTTTTTTTTCCCCAATATCAATGGTTCTCTAGTTGCACAGCAGGTAGGATACCCACACCATCTAGTACACACATTTTTGTTGTTTTGTTGGGATTTTTTGTTTTGATTTTTTTTATTTTNGTTTTATTTTAATGGTAGATTCTTATTCTGTCTGACTGAAAACCAGGAAATATGGCTTGCAGTTACGGAAAATTTCTTTCTTTCTGCTATTCTGTTCTGTTGTCATATTTCTTTGAAAGGAAGCACTGTTTTAATTTCTTAATGAGTGGCTGAAGAGCCGGCTAAGCAAGTTAACTCTATTTATGGCAAGAAACTCCTTTCACAGATCTTCATGGACAGCTTCTTCCAGGCATGGCAACTACAGTTTTCTCCTTCATCCCCTGGGGAATCAAGCTGAAGTAAAGACATTTCCTATTACTTTGATTAAGAAATGACCTTTTCTCTTTTTACCACCAGGTGTGCATACCTTTACGTTAAGATTTTTTTTCTGCAGGCTGTAAGAACAATTACATCTTTCACTAGTAGGATTGATCTACAGCCTTTCTTGTGTTATCATTTAAGTCCATTTGATATCAGTGTATTGATTCTATGAAAGCCTTTCATATCTTCTCAGTGACATTTTTAGTCTCTCTTAAAACAGTTTGTTTGGGTTTGNGTGGTACATTCTTATTCTGTCTGACTGAAAACCAGGAAATATGGCTTGCAGTTACGGAAAATTTCTTTCTTTCTGCTATTCTGTTCTGTTGTCATATTTCTTTGAAAGGAAGCACTGTTTTAATTTCTTAATGAGTGGCTGAAGAGCCGGCTAAGCAAGTTAACTCTATTTATGGCAAGAAACTCCTTTCACAGATCTTCATGGACAGCTTCTTCCAGGCATGGCAACTACAGTTTTCTCCTTCATCCCCTGGGGAATCAAGCTGAAGTAAAGACATTTCCTATTACTTTGATTAAGAAATGACCTTTTCTCTTTTTACCACCAGGTGTGCATACCTTTACGTTAAGATTTTTTTTCTGCAGGCTGTAAGAACAATTACATCTTTCACTAGTAGGATTGATCTACAGCCTTTCTTGTGTTATCATTTAAGTCCATTTGATATCAGTGTATTGATTCTATGAAAGCCTTTCATATCTTCTCAGTGACATTTTTAGTCTCTCTTAAAACAGTTTGTTTGGGTTTAGTTGGGTTTTTTAAATATGTATCTAAACTATTCAGACTTTGAAAAGTCAGGATTACACATTATTTCGCCGTGAAATGCTGTCTTCTGTATTTTCAGATCATCAGTTTAAGAATTCCATGTGCCACTGGAATACAGCCACTTCTGCAGTAAGACAGACCAGCCACTTACAGAAACTGAGGTGGTATGTGTTGGCCAGCTGAGATGACAGAGGAACGAGATGCTGTGCTGTGGAAGGTATTTGTGTTGTCTGGCATATCTGATCTAGTTTGCTATTTTCCTTGGAGAATTCATGATGAAGCCTGGCAGTATAGCACAGCATTTATTATCAGTGTTTTGTTATAATTTGCAGAAATTCTCACAAAGTGGAGTTTAGTGTTGATATTTTATGCTGTGATTTCTTCAGGGATTTCTACAATGTGCCCAAGACAAATGCAGATTGCTGAACGATCCTTTTAAGTGCTCAGAGGAAAGTCGGAGCAGTCCCGTTCTTTGAGACTAACCCAGCACTGCAGCTTTGCCCTCCCTGCCCCGAAAGGCATCCAGAATTACCTAATGAACCAGACTTGAGAGAGATCACTACGTTTGCCATAGGAAATTTAAGCAATTTTTCTTGGTGAAAGGGATTTGTGAGCAGGTGATAAAATGTTGCACTGAGGCCTCATTCTGGACTGGCTCCAGCTCTTCCCGGGTCAGGACAAATGGGATCAGCACTGGCTGTGGGCAGGAACCACTCAGTGCTGGGCGAGTGCTGGGTGGGCAGGTGAGACTTAGGTCAGCATCAGGATTGCTGAGGTAATACACGTTTGTCTGTATTCATACTGGTATCTTGTGGCTAATGTAATTTTGGTCTAGCACTAGAAGTCCTGAAGATTCTCCCCATGTCACTGATCCATAGTGGGAAACCTTAACCAGGACCTGGGGTCTGCGTCCTGAACACGGCTGGAGGCACAACCCAGCTGGAAAACATGCACAAGCTTGTGGGAGACAAGAAATCCTGTTCACTCCTGCTCGCCAGAAAGCACTCTGGGACAGGCTCAGCTGACAGCGAGGTGGGAAGCAGGTCCTCTAACATGGACACCCCATGATCAGGGAGCTGGCTGGGAAAAGGGACGCGTGAGCAGCGACACTGCAGTGGCAGGCAGCCAGTGAGTGCTTGTTTGGGTGAAGTTTAGAGCATAAAAGGGTTTGCTTTGTTACAATAAACCATCTTCTTCGAAGCAAGCAAGGAGGTCGGCGTCTCTTTGTTCCCCATTGCTACGCAAGCTGTTCCTTTATACAGCAGCTTCCACTGACAGAATTTGTGCTGCTTCTGCCTCTCGTGACCCACCCCCTGCCACGCCCGAAATGGGTGACTACAGGACTGATTCCCTGGGTCCAAATTCAGGGGGAGGGGTTTTGTGGGGATTATTTAGGAAGCTGCAAGATTGGCATTCATGTAACAGAGGTACAACAATGTTAATTTGAGTTGCACAGAAAGTTCAATTTAGAAACTAGTCACTGTTAGAACACTGTTTCTCTATTAATTTGGGGGGAACTCAAAAAACAAATTAAAAGTAATGTTTTCCAGTACTTCTTTCTTCAGATTAATTTCATACCAATTATTGCATTACATTTAGCTGATAAATATTCAGAGACTAAAAGAAAGCAAAAAGATGGATTAATTCTCCCACAGTGCAAGCAAAATTTTAAAATATTTTATGTAACATAATTAAATGCTGTTTGTTGTTTTCAGAATGAGATCATGGGCCATCTTAATTAATTGCTTTAAGAGGACTGAAGACTTGTTGCAGAGTAAAAAAGATTAAAAGATTCAGATATTTATCTGTAACATTAACTTTTTTGGCTAATAATGGTTCCAAAATAAATCCTACCTGCAGAAATCCGGTGGCACCATGCCATAAACATTTATCCTGTCACAGAGCTCTAATGCGATAGTCATTGTGAACCAGCCCGTGCTAAGCCAAGTGTTGGATATCTTCCTGAAAGCAAAAACATAATTAAGTTTCTAAGCTGGCAAATAATTCTTGAGATTTATTTATTTATTTATTCATTCTGAAGCAATTTCTCGGCATTTTCTTCATTCTTGTAAAAGGCTTTGAAAACTGGGCAACCAAGACTACTTTGCTCATCCATCTTTTAATGATTCTTCTGGTGCCTCCTGTCAGTGGAGTAATCTGTGCAGAAACTGCCCTCTCTGTAATTAATTTTAGGCACAGCAATGTTAATATTTAGCTGACCTTTTGACTCGGTTTCTAGAAGCTCCCAGCCCCTCACTGTGACTGCTGGTAGGAAACTCTTTAGTTGGTTGCAGCTATGAGTGTCCCACAGCCAGCCTGCGAAATCGTCATCCTAGGAACTATCCCTGGTGCCATCCCTGTCCGAGGGGAACCTTTGAATGGGAATGACAGCACTGGCAGGGAGGCCTCTAAGGCAGCGCCTCTCCTGCCTTCACTGCAGGCTGGGACATGGCTTTAAAAGAAGCTCAACTGGTCCCAGCATTAATTACACAAAGTAGGAGATAGTCCCGTGTAACTGCTCACAGATGTAAGGGATTTACGAGTTGTGTTTAAATTTTGGTGTATCACAGGTTCTGATCTGCAGAGTGGCAACAGTAATGTTTCCTGTTCCTCTCATGTGCTTGGCAGTGCTGTTTGGTTTCTAAGAGCTGGGTTCTATGATGGTTATTGGATGCTTGGCACATGCACTGGAATTCCTAGTCCTGTGTTAAGTTCCAGCACTGGCTCTATGTTGTAGGAGAGCTGACACTCTTGGAATGGGAGGATCAAGGAAATGCCAGCAAAGAAAACATCTCAGAGGTGTCTCAAGGGCATGTGTAGGGACTAGCACCCCTCTTAGACACGGAGGCACACAGAGTTGGGTCTTTGCGCCAGAGAAGATGAGTTCACTCAAAGGTCTCCTTTCAAATGCTGCTAAAGAATAAGACAGGAGTTCTCCCTAGTGGCTCCTCACCCTGCTAGGAAAGTCCTGCAGGAAGAAGTTCAAGCTTGTGTTACCTGCAGCCCAAAGAGTCCTCAGATTCCTGCCGCCAGCCTGTCACAGTGACAGGCTCTCCCTCCATCTCCTGCTAAAGCTGAGGCACTGAGGGAGCAAGTGCAGGCTCTGGGAAGGCCTGGGCACTCTACCAGAAAGTATTAACGTGGGACCTACATTAATGCCATTCCCCCACACCTGTATCTGCCAGATACCTGTGAAACTTTGTCACAGCCCCCAAAAAAAAGCACAGCAGAAAACATGAAGTTCTCTTCAGAGAAGTCACCAGGGAATCCCAGGTCCTGGCCCAAGTTCCAAGGCCATCTTTTACAGTTTACCCAGTGATAGCAGGATGTGGAACAGTCTTGGAAGCAGGGACCTGAGGCCACAAAAGCTACTGCAAGCAAGTGCCAGCAATCACTAACATCTAATTCAGCTGACAGGAGCCACCACGCAGCCTCCCAAGCTAATGCTAAACAAGCTGGTTCCAAGTAGGTCACCTACAGGGCAGTAGGAGGAGACGTTTTGAGCACTGTCAGATTGAGGAATGGCTTGTACCAAGGTTTCCCATTTCCTCAGGGAATCAGACTACTGCAAAGAAAAAAAAAAAGTGGTGGTGTCTGTGCCAGCTGCTTAAAAGACACTTCTAAACATAAGGGAATTCTTTGACTAAATATGCCTGGCGGATGCCGGGGAGCCAAGGTAATTTGTCCTGTCCTGGTAACGTATAAACTCCTGAAACACATTTTTACTGCTCCTGACACACAGACTTTCAAGCTAAGCTAGCATTCGGAGAATGGCATGTTATAAGCATCTCATTATTTCCAATTATAGGGCCTTATTTATTTTCTGGCTGTGCACTGAAGCTTGGGGGTGGTGGTGCAGTTTGTCACAATGTCATAGCTGGGTCATAAGCTCAGTGGAGGCCTTCAGGCACAGCAACAATATAAAACAGTAAGTAAGAATTTTTGGCTCAAAATTATTAGGAAAGAGAATGGTAGGGATAAGCCTAAAAAATTTGCTTCTCTGCCACCTGAGAGTTTCTGAGCTCTGAACCACTAGATAATTCAGGAACATGTTCAGGCTAAGAGTGCTTTGGAGCTTGCACAAGTCCACTGTTCCACTTACATTCCAAAACCAAGGGAGCACTTGCAGCCAGACCATGACCAAAGCTTTGCACAGGTCGGGACACCCAGCTGGGCTCTCTGCTGGGTTAGTTTTCTTTCTGCTTACACACACTTAGGGTGTCATTCAGTATTTTCAATAAACAGGAGAACAACTGAATATAAATAAACAGGCTTAGAAGCTGAATAATCAAATAAAGATTTAAAAATTCATTCAAGTACCACTCTGCCCTCTTTAAATACCATGTCTGTAGGACAGCAACATAGAAACAGGGTTACAGTGTCTTGCACTTCATGAAAGATCTGAGCAAGTGTCCAACAAAAGAATACTGGTTTTATACCTAATCAGCAGTAATGAGAGAATATGAAGAACTGTCATGTGCTTATTAGGGGAAATTATCAGATATTCTTTTATATGATGAACTAACACATTGTGCTGATAATTCTGTAGTGCACACTAAATTACAATTAAAGGCCTTTCTGCTCCACCAAAATCTCATTTATAATCTCTATGGAAATACTCTTCCTGCAGTTATTTCATTTATGCTGCTTTTATCTAATTACTATAATATTGGTTCTGAATTGTATTTTCTTAATGTACCCTTATTCCATTATGAAGTTATTTTCAAGTACAGTTACTTTATAATGCCAAGTATATTGCTCTGCAGCCTCTGTCTTTCATCATGCTATTTAACTGGAAATGTTTTCTGAAGGTTTTTCTTAATTTCAAAATCATTTTTTTCCGAAAAGCACAATACAGCCAATTACCTTTTTTCTCATCATTTTCAAGATGGAAATGAATACTCTGACTATTGCAACCTTGCAATCCTGCTTTTCTCTCCCTCCTTTGTTTTTTGTAGGCACTAATGTCAAGAGCTCAGCAGAAACCTCCCAGGGAACAGCAGCATTCTGGGCTATACAGTGTTCTGCTCCTGCCCCTACAGGTACCTGAATTTTCTCCCTTAAAAATTCTTTCCTACCCATGTTTCTTTTCATCTTCCCTTTCTTCTGCGCAGCTTATTCATTTATTTTCATCTCCCATTTTAATCTTCTTAGCCCTTCAAGTATGCTGTCTGTGCCCTCTAAAGGAGTGGCTCATACACAGCAGAGCCTGCAGTTTATTAAAATCAACAGGGCCTGTTCCTCAGGCTGAATTTTGCTGGCATCTGAGTGCCCTCGATTCACACTGGGAGTTCAGGGTACCCATGACTGAGTTCACTATAAACTTGTTACAATGTCATTAACGGCTCAAATGCCTTGAGAATATTTCAGGAGCTGAGCCCGGTGCCTGTGCAGAAAAAGAAATGCTTTCATCACGCACTCACTACAGGCCTCTGGCTCTGCATGGGTGATGCAGAACCAGAAAGAGCAGCGTGCCTGAAATTGCACAGCATGTGTCAGAAAAAGAACAGGATCCTGGCAGTGTCAGGGAAGGAACGGGACCCTGGCTCCCCGTGGCAGAACTGAAGCTCTGAGAGTGAAGCAGGGAGGGAAACCATTCCTCAGAACTGGGGACAGCACGTGATCCTACCCTGGATCACCAAAAGCACAACCCAGGAAAGGAAAGGAGGTGGCAGCATGCATTCCTTGTGTCCATGGCCTCCCCTGGGGCTCACAGTGGCCAGGTTACAGTGCAATCACAGCTTTGTTGACTTTCATGCCTTTGTAAATATTGAGCACGCAGATAATCCTCTGCACTTTCCTTGAAGGGCTCAAATGCTTAATTCACCTTCTCACTTCGCTTTACTCTGGAAAAGACAAACACATCACAACTGGCAGGGTATCTCCCCTTGTTATCCTTCCTTCTTGTTCTGGCAGAGATCCAAACACACCAACTGGAGGATGAAGGGAAGAACCTTTAATGTCACAAAACTGACCGAGTTACTCTGTGCTCTGGTGTGAGCCTGAGTCAGCCACGAACTCAGATCCACTATAACTGAAGAGAGCTCTGCGAGCAAACCATGTGGGGTGTGTCAAACGCAGCAAATGCCAAGCAAAGGTTGACTTCAGCTAAGAGGATACAACAGCTTCCCCTACCATTGGTTCTGCCTTTCTCATGTAGCCCAGAAAATGCAATCTGTGCTCGAGTCCACAAGAGGATTGATCCCTGCTCAAGCTTTGGTGTGTATATTTTGTATTTGTAAGGTAGCAAATCTGACTGTGAGTTACTGCACAATAAACCTACCTCTTCATTTGTATCTAAGTGGGGATCCTGTGCCATTTTTACAGCAGCATATTTAATAAGTAAAAAAACAGAACTTCATTAAAAATAAATGTCTTTCATGCTGGGAAGTCTTTGGTTTGAATGCCCATTTTCAAACATTATATGTGAAAATACTCAAGTATTGCAGTGGGTCACTTACTACAAATTTGATTTGAAGATCAGCCTACAAGTCTCATAAACAGTCTCATAAAGATGTAACTATCATAATAACTTTCCATTTTCCAGTTGCAAATATAAGATGAACTGTTCTGAAGTACCTAATGTATGACTAATGTTTATTTGTTTTACAAGAAGCTTTACAGCTGCAATGTTCCAAGAATGCTTAAATTCAATAAACAGCTATTATAATTCACTGAATGGTGGCATTTCTTCTATAAGAAAACATAACCTATCCATTCTAATTTTTCAGAATCAGTGAAAAAACTTTAAGGTATATTACCCCAAAGTGAGATTTAAACAGCTCCTGCCTCCTCAACTCTATAAACAGTACATCCAGACTCTGGTATTCTAGGCTGATGAGGCAATACTCCATACAAATCATTTTGATGTGTATTTTTTACTTATGTTACCAGTGATGTTATCTGGCATGTTATGCCACATTACAACTCAGGAGGCAGAGGATTTAATGGGCAGGATTGTCCCTCTGAGCAGATCTGAAATTGGTATCTATAAACTGCATTATTTTACTACGCTGTGACATCCCCTAGGTGTATCCATGTAAGTTCTCACCTGTCTTTTCCAGTTTCCCGTTTAAAAAGGTCATCAAATTGAAGCATCTTGTGGCGAGAAATCATATACACTTTTAACTGAGGCAGTATCTGGTTCATCAGCTGCAGGTTATTGTACACCAAGCCTTTGCCATCTCTCCTCATGTAGCTGCTCGGGCCCCAGAAGATGAACACAGCACCGTGGCTCATATTTAAGAGTTCGTTGCGATTTCGCAAAATCCTCTGAATGCTGGAGTGTGCAATGACTCGGAGGCTGGTTTTGTTCCCAACGTCTTTTCCATAACCCCGAGTAGGAGCATCGTTCATGCGTATGACGCACTCGCTCTCGTCGATTCTGTCACCTTGTCTGCTCCCCAGGAGGTGTCCGGAGCTGGTGACAAGCGCGCAGCTCTTGCAGTGCATCTTTAACGGCTGCAAAGACATACACACTTCACAATTAGCTGTAGGTATCCTCCCTTTCACTGCATTGCTGCGTTTTACACGTTCCTGGCATATTTTACAGCAAAAACCTGAGAGCAATGTACACAAATCTCTCCCGGCACTCTTCCCAAATAGCTCGAGACACATTACCTGTACATTTTTGGGGGGAATATGGTGTAGATGTACAGCCCTTAGAGTTCCTCTGTGGAGCTAAGACCATTGTGTAAATCCTCCTTTCCACCGCTGCTTCATAAACAGAAATCACAACAGCTTCTCTACTCTTCCCAGCTGCTTAGGACTGTACTTCTTCCACTTGCTAGAACAGCTATAATTAGAGTATTTTTTATTCTTCCTCTTCCTTTTTTTTCAGGAAATAATAAATCCTAAGTCCATAAGTTCATGTGTGAATAGCTTTTCAACCCTGGGGTCAGCACATTTTGCTAAGGGAAGAGATTGATACCCTGGCCCAATCCTTCCATGCTATTTGCAAGCTGTGCCACAACCACTGCAGTGCTCTCGCACCTCCTTTATGGTTCATCAGCCAGAGCTGGTCAGTTATGTCTGTGTGTATTTTACATGACAGTGAGTTAGTGCACTGAACCTTTGCTACCTTGTCAGGTCATGTTTGAAAGTTACACAGTAAAATGGAATGGGAGGCGCCTGTTCAGTGAGTGCTGACCTAATGGAAGCAGAAGACTAAAACAAGCTTTCATGAAAATGAAAATGCATGATAAATCATGTTACTGAAGTATGACACCACCACAGGTATCAATTATAGAGGAGTATGTCACTATCTACTGCTCAGCATGAGAACTAAAAGGAGCAAGGGTTAACAGTATTCCCAAAGTGCTCCTTTCTAACAAGAATACAATAAACTGTGAGGTAAATAAACACTCTTGAAGGGTGTGCCTTGGTAGCCCTCCAGGAAATAGTATCTTGCACTTGGTGTGTATCTTAGTGTCTTTGAAAAACAACAAACAACAACAACAATGCAAACAAACAACAATGCCCACCCCCCCCCAAAAAAAATCCCAAACCAGCCCAAGGAAAAAACCTACAGCCAGAAAAACCCCTGGCACAGAGACTGAACTGCAGTTTCTTGATCACCCTGATCTACACGAACATAGGACCCCAATGACTAAATCAGTCTGCAGTGAGGCACAGCTTAAAACTCTGAAGCTGAAAAGGACACATGATGTACATTGGACACAATCTCAGGCTCCTGTTTGAAAATGCTGTGGCCCTGAGTACTTGATGGAGTGTTTTACTGTAGTAACTTGGTTCTAATTTTGAAGGTACTAAGTGGTTACAATTACAGTCTGAGATTCTTTTTTATGTGAGACTAGCTAATGAATGCTTAAAGCTTTTTAATTGAAGAAAAAATAAGAAAAAGTATACAATCTGCACAGTGATACAACCAGTGAGCCTTGTAGCTCCATCTCCCACCAATAAACGAAGTCCTGTCACATCTATGGACTCTAATCCAGAGCTAATGGTACGGGTGAAAATGTTCCTGCCTTTGTGAGCCAAGGTTCCTAACGCAGTATTTACATGCATTTTCCTTTAAGCTTTCAGCTGCCACTTTGATGAATTACCTAGTGAAAGGCTCTAAGGTGAACTAGCTACTCCACCACCATGCTTGGGAAAGCAAGAGGAGGTGCTAAGGAGGTTAAAGGAAATGTAGTCAGCACCAATGTTAACTCACACAGGTTTGAATATCCACACAGCAAGGCATTTTCACCTAAAGAATCTCTGCTGGTTTCTGGCCTACTGAGCTACAACTTCCTTGTTTCTTTTAAAAAAGTCTGCCACAGAATCCATCAATTCTTAGGAAACAAGGGCGGCCATCAGCAGAGCTGTGGAAACTTGGGGAGAGGTCTGAGGCTACATAATGAACATTAACATCCCCCAGAACATCTGTCCTAGATCTTGTTTGAAAAATGTTCCTTCTGGGAAAATGTCTTTAGACTGAAACAGTCAGATACTGCCTAGCCACTTCCTGAATGATGCATGGGGGCTGAGCCCTTGTAGCTGCTCTAGGCAAGTAATTTTCAGTTGCCTCACTCAGATTCTTTCAGCTGAAGTCTACAAAACTTGCACCTAAAAATTGTCAGAGGAATTCACAGTGAACAGCCACAACATTCTCACACCAGCTGTTTATAATGCTTTGACAACAGTGAAAGCAAGGGTGGGGGGGAAAGCCATTGGCTGTAATATCATCTCATTGGGAGGCAGTGGTGGCACCAGAAATGTCATCTACTTAAGCAATAATAATGGAGGCACAAAGCAGTTCTTTGGGATTGATGACCAGCTGGAAAAAGTTGATGGCCTGAGAATAACCAGGGGCCATTAAGTCAGAAGAACATTAACTCCACAGAAAATGCTGTTACAGTAATTATTACAGTGATATTTTGGAAAAAAAGCAGAGTGAAAAAAAAGCAAACCCCATGAAATATGAGTCATATTTCAGGAGCCTTGCTTCAAAAGGGATGGGGTGAGAGGCAGGCGAGTTTTATAGCATTTTTATTAATTACTTTGAAGTGTAACATATCATGCATGTAAAAGCTGCTGACATTAAATCGTACCCATTGTTAATAAGCAGCCACAGTTCATGTGCTCCTGAACTCCATGGACAGCACCTTTGTGACAGGGCAGAGCACACGGCTACTGCCACAACACAGGTCGGGCACTTGGACAGTACATGAGCCAAGGACTGCCCAAAAAAATTGCCCAAATCACCTCTCAGTTGCAGTCATCTCAAGACACGTATGGAGAGAGGGAGAGCAGAGGTTACAGTACCAGTTCACAGTGTAGAGCCCCAGAAGATGGCAAATCAGCTGGTGCTTTCCAAGGACAGATGGGCCATCCCAAGGGAATGAAGGCAGAACTTTGTCATGGGGCAAACCCCATAAAAGCACCTCTGTGGCCACAACGGGTAAGGGCAGCTTTGCACTGCTGCAACTATTCCCACAGGCCAAACTGACTCCTGGCAACTTCCACTTCCAGAGATTAGCCCAGAAGTGCTGCTGCTCTACCACAAATGCCTGATTTAGTTAATGAAAAAAAAAACAATGCAGCGGTTGTTTCTGTATTTTCCAATTTGAGGTAATTTGCTCTGTTATTGACTTTAAAATCTATGTTATCCAATGATTGAAAAATGTTGTTTTCTGACACCTTAGTGCTCAAGAAGAATAAATTGAAAAATGTTGTTCCTGATACAAAATTTGTTATTCTCAGACATAATTATTTTCTTTGTGATGAAATCAAATGATTTTTTTTTTTGCCTATAGAAGTCTTTTGATTTTAAAGCCAAGATTTAGAAAAGAAGACAGCTCTCGCCAGTAAAATCATGAACACTGTAAAACATACTTTTTCTTATACTGAGTACTTAATGACCTACTTTCAAGACCCCTGGGTTCTCATCACTCCATTACCAGTTGTGTAAAAATTTGTGTTCAAAAATAAAAGCCAGAGTATTTTATCTTGGCAATGATGACCCAGCCACAACAACAACAACAACAACAACCACAAATCAAACCAAACAAGCAAACAGACCCCCTACTCCCCCCAAAAAACCCAAACCAAAACAACAAAGAAGACCTGGAGTGATAAGAGCTCACTACTGAGTTCAGCAGAAAAAGACCACCTGTCAGTTCACGAACACCAGCATTCCTCATGGATACATCTGGAAATATCACAGATGACTTCAAAGTGTATCAAGAGACAAGAGATATCATGAAAAGTTAAAGAATATCCAAATTCGTCTTGTACGGATGACCTTTAACTGAGCATTTGAGACAAAGTGCAAAATGTTTCTCTTGCACTGCAACACCTCTGTTGTTGGCCAGCGTTTGTCTTCTGTCAGAGCTGGAATGAGAGGCTACAGAGCTGCTCCTGTCTGTAGTAACCACCTGAACTGTGTTACTGAACCAACAGCCTCTCTGCAACAGCTCCCAAACTGACTGCACAAGTACAAGCAGTGGTACAAATAAGAAGAATGATATACCGGAAAGCAAATCTGTTCCCATTTTCAACTGCATTAATTCAGTTGAATTCAGTATGTTAATGGTTGAAAAAGCACACATAAACCCTGTCAGAGCCAGTCTTACTGGTTCAGGAGAAAGTGACCTTATTAAAGAGCAGCCTTGCTTACTCTTTTTGTTACGAAGCAGGTGATTTTTTTGTAAGGAGTTTCATGTCTCCCACACCTGGTGACCATTGTGCCTGCCCTAAGCACAACAGCTTGTGACACTCACAGTATGTCACCTCAGTATTTGCTTTTTATGTTCCTTGCCTTGTGCACAGAACCTAATCAACATTTCCTACATGATGCTAATGAACCCTGAGTTCACACCATGTTCAATGCCATTTATTACTCATGGCTTGCTCTTGATTGCTGGGTCATCAGCCACCAGCAACAACACTAAATAATTAAGGCTTTGCCAGTGATACAGTATTTTGTCCTGGCAGCTTCAATTGTTTTTTTACTTTCTTGTAGCTTTGAGCAGCTCTGGGGTTTCTGACAAGCTGCTGGCTTGGAACCACTGCTCCACCAGGCTGGCTGCTCCTTCCCAGAGGCTTAGAGGACAATCCCCCTGTCACAACTATATCCCAAGCTCTGCAGGAGCTCCAGCCATGCCCAGCCCATTGCTGGCACATCACAAACAGCTGAATGCTCCAGCTCTGGTGAGCCCCTGTCATTCAGCACTGCCCCAAGAGTAAAGCTGCTCATGCCTTTATGTCCATCCCTCACGACAAGCTACATGTATTGTTTCTATCAGTGTGCCTCCTTCCACAGCATTTTCCCTAGAAGACTGAAAACTGTAAGGCCAAATCTGCTTTTCTTTGAGAGATTCCCAACATCCACCTTCAAGTAGAATAGAAACCCTGAGGCTTCACATTTGCCAAGTAACTTGTGTTCTGTAAGCCAATGCAGCAGGCTGTGGGGCTCAAGCTGTCTCATTAGTGAAGCACAGCCGTGCACTTCAGAAGTGATTTCCACAATGCAAGGACTCTGGGAGACATCATCCTGTGAAAATAATGCAGGTTCCCTGATTATTTTTGGTTTGTAACATATTGATGGAACAGTGCTTTCATAACACTATGAAAGGAATAAAAAATGACAAAAACACAAATCACCCAACCACACACAAGCTAAAAGAGTTTGCAATTTTTCAAGTCCCACCTATGAAATGATGTTATCAAGCCAGTCTTCCCTGTGAAAGTCATTCAGATGCATATTGGAATATTGTCGGTAACACTTCTGTGTATAAAAAGCTGGAGCAAAAAACCCAAACTGAAACACCTAACGCATGAGAACAACTTGCCAATGTAAATGCCTTTTTAAAGTCTCTGTGAGTTTTGATTTTGTGGTGCCAAGTTCTGATCTAAGAGATTATTTTGCTTTGACCATGACATTTTCAAGTGTATATTCATACAGCGAGTGTAGCCTAATTTCTACACTCTGCATGCCAGCTCAGCCTTCCCCCTCAAGTTTCACAAATTCTGATTCTTTAGCCCTTATGCTAGATAAGAGCACCTTATGTAGGTACAGAGAGGTGTCAAAGAGGGAAAAAAAAATCCTCTGAGCAAATACATTTATAATTACTGTTGAAGTACACTTTTGGAACATTAGAGAATTTACCATGAAAACAAACTGCATTCTCCACTGAACTGAAAGTACTGATTGCCTTCAAAACTATAGCCCAGTGACTGATATCACACAAGTAAACAGAAAGGGTTAGGAGATACCACTTGCCCAACACTGTTAATCCTTATGCAAATCCAAATAACAAGCATTTGCAGCGAAACTTTGCAATTCAAAAAAGGTCTGGCAAGTCTGCTCATAAAGATAAATGCATGTCTGTTTAAAAAGATAAAAGATAAAACAAATGAATTTCTTATTACTTCTCTTTGTTTCTTGGGCTGTGGAGCTTGAATATGCAAATGTTGTGGAAACATTAGCATCTTCATTCCCCATTGATTCTTCTGAGTTAGTTATATAACTGGACTCTGCCTTCAGATATTGGATAAGACAGTGAAATAGCCAAACTCCAGCACAGGCATTCCTCACACTAGTGATCACAGCATCTTATGTTTTATTCCTCCAAGGAATGGAATTTTTTTTTGCCGTGATACCATACTGAGGGGCATCTGCAAAACCTGTAGGAAAAATACAACAATCTTATTTTCAAAAGGACAGATGTAATTAAATTTCAGAACATGAGGCTATATTATGAAGAGGAAAAGACCCAACAAATGCCCTCCACAAAGCTTTCACTGGAGCAATTTTCTTAGAAAAAGTACCATTAAGCACATTAGTCAATGAAGAGTCTTCTGCTTGTGTGAGTGTTTTCCGGCACATTAACTCATTTTCAGGGAACTGCCTGCTAGTCAAAGCTTCCATTAGATTAATTAAAATATGGCTTCTCTCACTGGAAAGAAAAGGCATGAGTTTGGTTACAGGACATTGACCACCTATAGAAACTGAGCCCTTTCTAGTTACATAAAATACATGAGCAGGAGCAGCAGCACAGGAGATGAACAGCAGGATAACTTTTGGTATATGGGGCACATTTCTCTTCTTATTTTAGAAGCATGATTACCAGGTGCTGATGTTTTCCCCTAAGCCACCTGAAGTGAATATAAGGTGCAACCTTGCAAATTGTCAGCACATATAAAGCTAAGATTTAGAGAGTAGTTTCCATCCTGAAACCTATAAATGTGTCCCATGGGGAAGATTAGTATCAATCATAGGCTTATTGGAGAGGGAGATAGGATACAATGATAACCTGAAGCTATCAACTAGAGTAATGGTCTAAGAAGAAAAAGCAATCAGAGAAAGAAAAGAATATCCTCAACGAAAGGCAGAACTGGAAAATCAGGCAAGAATGTATCATGTTGATGAACATGAACTGTTATACAAGAGAGAGAGTCATATGAACAATATACAGGCTCTAAAGAAATGGTTATTGCCTAATGTTTATCTTAAAAGGAGTGCAAATAGACATCCATATTACATCAAACTGCTTTACTTTTGTTCTGCAGCTAAAGTACTTGCACTAAAATAAAATGAAGCCATAGGCATGGTGTCTTAACTATGCAAATTGTTATCACTGAAATGTCAGAAAAACAGAAATTATAACGATCTCCAGAAAAGGTATTGGACAGTTTGGATTTTTGCTTCAGAACGTTTTCACATCAGCCTCTCTGTTTTGCTTTGGTATGTTTTGGCAGTTCTTTCCAGTTTAAGTACTTCATGTAAGTATGCCCTCATATGCTCTCTCTGCACCTGCCATGGCTAGGCAGGATTTTTTTTGAGCTTCAAGCCTCACAAGCTTTTTTTTATCTAACCCAGCTTTAAAGCCAAGCATCACTGATCTTTAAAGTTTATGCCTAAGTTTTCAAATTCAAGCACTTTTTTCTTTCCGTGGTACTATCTGGCTCATCCAAATGCATCTAAACTTTCACTACAACTATTATCTCTACAAGGCAATAATGTGATGGGCACTGCAAGGACAAAGCAAGCCTTTCCAATCCAGTTTTAACAGAACTTAGCACAGCATGCAGAGCCCCTAGAATAGGCCAGATGAAATTTAAGACCAAATCTTTAATTAGAAAGTTACTGACCATATAGAGTATTTTTTCTAAAATATATTTTGTCTTGTATTTCTCTACCTGGTTGAAGTAGAGTAAAATAAAAAATAAGGCTCCATATTCCTTTGAAAGGTCTTTGTTAAAAATTTTGTTCAAATGTCTTTCCTTCAAAATCTGTCAAGAATGTTCAGCCTCATAGTCTTTTGATTTTCACGTGGTAGCTCCGTGTAATCTTCATTACCTTGTTTTATGTAAACAAGGCTGTTCTATATCCTCCTACTTCTGTTCCTCTGACTTAACAGCACACCAGAAACTAGAGAACAAAATGAAAAAGCAGATTTAAACCCCTTTTTTTCCCCTCAGCAGATACTGCATCTAAGTTTAAAATGTTTTTCTGAGCATGTATCAGATGCAGTAACACACAAAGTTGTACCACCTCCACAGCAGGATCCCAAGGCAGCCTCCATAATCACTGGGATACTGACACCAAAGACAGATGCTGGAAACAGGTACTGGCAGCTGAAGTGGCCAAAACATCCATTTAACTTGAGAGCGACAGGCTGCAGAAACGCACTGCAAATTTCTCCCACGCACATATGCAGAAAAGAAAAAGAGAGAGCTAAAGTACTTGTATATTTAGTTTTGGCCAAAAACCAGATGAAAACAAAACATCTTGAAGACAGACATATAAACAGCTGTGCAACTATGTATCAGTACAATTTTAACTGATTTTGGACTACAACTACATTTGAAAAATAAACGTTTTAATTCAGGGGTCAGCTCTTTCAGTTTTGGAGGTTTTGCTAAAAGGTCTCAAATATAAAAAATATGTCTCTCCAATTGCTGACTATTACCACAGTCCTGATCAGGAGACAAAAATAAACACATTTATCCAATCAGGATGTGTGTATTGAGTCCATTTGTCAGCATGCAGGTTAATATGAAATTAAACACTTTGTAGATGGAAACATTTAGCACTGAAATGAACCTGCCAGTGAGGGTTAATTAGACAATAAGTAAAAGAGCTGGCAGTCTGTCTGCCAACGTGGAATTGCTTCTCCAAAGAGGTGCTCTGCAGTTTACAGCAGAACATCAAAACTCTGTTCTGTGTGGGTGAAAAGGATGAGGTTAGCTGGAATCTCTGGAGGAACCACTGAAAAAGGCTGGCAGGAGAGAAAGGAAGGTCTGTCTCGGAGGAAGGTACCCTGAGCTGCAGGGCAAATGACAAGAGGGAGCCCTTGAAAGACTGAGCCAGGGAAGAGCTGATAGCAAGTCAGCTAATTACAGGGCAAGAGCAGGGGCTGACCTTGCTAGAAGGAAAGTCCATTTCCAGATCTGTGTATTTCAGATGTTTAGGGCACTGGCTTGTGGCTTTTATTTATGTTTTACCATCAATCAGTTTGGGTGAAGCATGATTCCCAAGCACTTGGCTAATACTCTTCAGTAATATTCCTTGCTTAAAGATGTAGCTGATCTGAAACTGGTGAAATGATGTAACTTAAAATCACAGCTACCTAATGCATTTGGTCAAGGAATGTGAGGTGTAGGAAGGTGTGCCAGAGAGAATGCAAGAGGTAGGTTTAAGACAGATACTACAGAAATCAAGAAAAAATGAATCACCTCTTAGTGAGCAGCAGCAGAAACAAAACCTTCCTGCAATGAGGTGAAATGTGGAGTCCCAGAGTCACAGGGGATTTCTGAGCGCTTTATACATTTTATCTGCTTTTTATTTTACATTATTAGACCTAAATTTTACTCCTAGGATGTGATGTGTGTGTCATTTAAGTGCATTTTACCTGGCAGTGGCATTAAACAATTCCTGCTCACTTCTTCCTGGGTTGAGGGCTGGAGTGTATTTCACTGGATCACCCCCTGGATCCATTTCACAATCAGAACAGGAGGCAAAGAGAAGTCAAAAGAAGCCAGGAACGAAAAGATAAGATGGCTGGATGCACAGCACTGCTGTCCTTAGTGACACTGAATGTACATAAAATTCAGCCCAAACTGCTGTGATAAGACGGATGACTGGTGCTGGTGATGGCAGCATGACCAAGAAGTTCTGTGTTTCTGATACTTTTTAAAGTACCTCTCAGTCTTTCATTGTCTAAAACCACCATCAACGAATGCCTTGAGATCTAACCGATAACCTGTCAGCAGGAAGTTTTAAATTCTATAACCAACGTTTGCTTTTCAGGGCTCTGTACCACACCTGGCTGCAGCCCAAGATTCTTCTTTCAGGTAATGAACTTCTCTCAGTTTCTTCAGAGCAACAGGTGTATTCTAAAGCAGTTTTTCTGCACTGGACATGTAAATTCATCTTTCCAGCTTTACTGCCCCAAACAACGCCCACCCATCTGAACAGCACATTTTTACAAACTCAGACCTTCTCTAGAGCGACGATTTGAACTGTCAGGAGAGAGGGCAGGATACTGTTTTCTTGTAAGGGAGAAACACCGGAGTGTCGACATCTTTTCTTATGGGAATCTGCTGTGCACGTGCCCACAGTCGCGGTGCTTCCTGTGAGAAATAATGGTCTCACGCCGCTAAAATTTTACAAATTTATTAAAAACCACAACCGGGAACAACGGAGCCAGGGATAAGCCCAAGGCTCCGGGTGGAACGGCAGACAAAAGCAGCGCTCACAACGCTGGGTGCTCCCCTCACGGACCTCCCGTCGCCCAAGGGGCGGAGGAGCTTGTGCAAGGACCCAGCACAGCTCTTATAGCCAGTCCTGGCTCTCTGATTCGTTGGGTTTTCAATCCACCGCCTGATTGGGCCTTTTCGCTCGACGCTGGTTGGCTCGTTTCTAGGGCGATTCCTGACCAATCATTCCCCCAAAGTCCCCCCCGATTGGTTGAGGCCTGACCCAATCGGAGTCCCGAAAGCACCAGAACTCCGTGACGTCATCCCTGGAACTTGCTGGAACCTGGCTCGGCGTCGCCATCTTGGCAGCCCCTCCCCCTTCATTGATGAACATTGAACATCAATTAAATACAACATTTAAACCCAAACTAACCTCATTACAACATCCCAACCCACACTGAACATGAATTTCTTGAGCATTATTAAACCTCCAGCATTACATACGGAAAAAATAAAACATTTCAACTAGGTAAACCTGACCTTAACAATCGAACCCTTTAAACTTCATTAACATTCGAACTTCAGGTAATTTAGTAATTCAGTTTTAATGAACCTTTAAAAATTGTTCGTAACACTTCCCACTGCAGGCACACGCTGGGAGCGCTGAGTTGTGCCCCCCCTGCTCTCCCCGGGCGGAGCACCCCGGGCCGGGCTCTGCGCAGCGCCCCGGTGCCCGCGTGTCCCCTCCGAGCCCCCGGGAGCCCCGGGACCCACCTGCAGGGCCCGCTCTCATCCCGCCGGGCTGGCACGCGGCGACAGACGCATCTGCGCAGGACAGGGCACAGCGGGGACAGTCTGCCAGGAGATGGCACGAGAGCATAATCCTGGCTCAGTCACCGGCACCGGGGGACCAGAGCGTCCAAAGCGCTCCCAAGGGACAGCCACTGAGCACAGCCGGCAACCTGAGAGCCCAAAAACCAGCGTGGACAAAGCGGGAATTTCACCTCGGGCACGGCGGTGTCCGCACTGTCAGCGCTCCCTGCTTCCCGTATTTGCACATCCGAGGACAAAACCAGGCACGGTCCCGGGAGAGAGCGCAGCGCCTGCCGGCACAGCACAGCCGGGAGGAGCCCCTGTCCTGGAAACCCACATCTGCAGAAACGCAGCCAAACTCCACTGATGTGTCAGCACTTCATTACAGCTGGAGTGTGGTTCAAATCTTCCCCTTTCTGTCGCGTGTTCTGCTTCCAGAAACACACAGGAAAAAAAAAAAAAAAGCAACAGTGCAGGATTTCTACCCCTCAAAAATAATAATCACGCTACAGCTCTACTATTATAATTAGACAGAAATTAATTACATTTTAGAGAAGGGGACAGGTTCCGAAGGCTTAGCTGCTTTCCTTTTTAATTACTGTGTAATACTGTGAACACAGCAAAAATCTTCTTTTTAACATGCTAAATGTGCTGGGGGTTATGTTTGCTTTAACAGACTGCAAAGGATGCTACATTTGCATTTAATTAAAAAAATAAGTTATTAAAAGAGTTTATTTTGGTTCAATGTACATTTATTTAGCATGTGGATGGTTTCACATCAGAAATCAGATTTTTTTTTTCCAATTAGTATTGAGCAACAGACACCTGGGAGAGCAAATAAAAACAATGTATTTTCAAAAGAAAGCTTGTTAATGCAAAAACATTTGGCCCTGTCACAACTAGATTACTTCTGAACAGTCACCATTTCCAAAGGGACCAATCTCTATCCTGAAAGCTAAACAGTATGTTACCTTTTTGACAGGAACAAATAACACAACCCCAGCAACTGGAACACAGAAACCCCGCACCAAGTGTGAGCTACGTCCAGCCCGGAGTGATCTGAAGAAACAGCTCCTGTGGGTGGGTGGCACGGTCCCTTCCAGCTCTGCAAGGGCGCCCATGGCTGTGGGAATGCAGGCTGGGACTGCCAAACCTGGCACGGCATTTGGGAGAAAGAAATTCGAATTTTCAGCTCCTGAGCAGCCTTACGCAGGAATCAGGCAAAGATTTTGGCAGATGCAGAAAAACAAATGTAGGCATCCAGATCGCTTGAAATTCAAATGAGAAAACCGCAAAGCTCATTTATGTGCTTTCAGGGTTAGTCAGCAGCTAAGCAAAGATTTTTTTAAACTGAAACTTTACATTTAGGTTTAGGAGAAGAGCTTTAACTGGGTTAAGTCCTGCTTTACACACCAAAGCTCTTCATAGGATCTATCTCTGGGTTTCTGTATTAAATAAAAGTCTCAGGGAACCACTTCTTCGTGACCACGTACCTGATTCATCACTTTCTGGAAGGCTACAATAAATCTATCATGGAACCTACTAATTGCTAGTAAATCACCAAAGTTGGAAGTGTCACAAGAATATCCAAAAAGAGTGAAAGTGAAAAGCCAAATATTCAAAGAGTTCTGGGGTGAAATTGTGCCACTTTACATATGTACCTGTAATCTATGTGAAAATAAATTATGTATAATGATTACTAAATTCGAAATCAAATCTTCACATGGGGACAATTCAATAAGGTTAGGTGATTATAGGGCTATGCAGCAGCATCAATTATGGAGCCAGAAATAGTCTCATGTCCCTCAGAGGCTACAGAAACTCTGCATTGCTTTATTCACCAACATCAGAGGGCATTCACTTTCATCAAATAGTCTGGGGGGGTCTCATCTGGAGGAAAAAAAAATAAATAATGGAAGGCATGAGCCCAAAAAATGACTGGCAATGATCCTAACTTATCATCCAAGCTACCATTTGCAGTGCCAATTGATGGGAAATGAAGTGTGATCAATTCTAGTCCACTGTACATCGTTCCCACTCACTGACCTGCCAACTCTTTGATTGAATAATTAGCTAAGATATCAATATCTGCCATTTTGCACAATGCTTACAAGACAAAGCCCTAAAGTCTTCAGAAAATGGACAATCACCACATTATCTGTAACTTCGCACTTTCTTTCACATGTATGACTAAGCCTTGATATTGCCAAAATATGGAATAAAAATGTAACAGTTCATAAGAAGTATTAGAATCCAGGAGCATGAAATCTAGAGGTCAGTGCAACCCCCGAAGTAATGCAACATACATTTTTAATCTTACAGATGAATAATAAGCCGTATCGAAAAGGATTAGATCTGTGTTGCTCATTTACAATGGTTCACTGTAAGCAGCAACCTGTCCCCCGTTCCCACTAGCAGGGGAAGCAGCGTTAACTCAGGTACTGCGTGGTGACTGACAGCAACGCTGACATTTTAATAGCAGCTACTCTTAAGAGCACTATCACCATCTTGTGCTTCTTAAAGATTTAATCTACTTTTGATGCAGCAGAGCTCTGCAGACCTGGCAATCTGCTGTTAGGGCACATGGAAAGGTGGGGGTTTCTTTACTCCCATCACCCAGTCCCACACCGGGTGTGTAACAAGCTGTTCCAAAGCCATAAATTAGGCTCGGCAAGGCACTGCCTGACATTATACTTTACATTACAGTCCCAAGCCTGAAGTGCTAGCAAACAGGGACACTGCATTTACTGTTCTATTTCAGACATAAATGGTGTTAACCGCAAAGACAGATCAGTTATTCAGTGCAAAAATGATACATGACTTGTAAATTGGGCCCTTCATAAGTATTTTGGCATTTCTATATTTAGTTCACACACATGGATGTAATTCCCAAGTATCCAGATGTCATAGCCATATCTAAAGACACCACTTCTCCTCAAACCATTCTGTTGTGGCTTTGAGTGTGCTCACCACTTTTTCCCCTAATTCTTGTAACTATTCCCCTCCTATATACCAATGAAGAGCAAACCCAGAACGGGAAATGTACAAACTGAAATTGCAAATGCATCCTCCAAAATGAAGGAAAGGGCTAGTGGCTTATAAGGCAGAAATGGAGAAACCATGTGAAAGGGAAAATCACAGAACCACAGAATCAATTCGGTTGGAAAAGACCAATCCTACTCCACCTCATGGATGACTAATTTCTTTCCATGCGATGTTGTAACAACGCCTAGTTACAACACTAGCGCTCACTTTAGTGTGCATAAAGGGAAGACATTTCTGGTTTGACAGGTATGGCATCTCAAATAATCCAAAGAAAACAGATTCATCTTTCCTTCTGGGCTGACAGCAGGTTAAGAGCATAATGCCATCACTTGGTATCAACAAAAGGCTTCCTCTGCACCCTGCCCTGGCTCTTTGTTTTTCAGCTGGCAGAAAATCTCATACCAGTGCCATCCTAGTGCTGGCAGTTTGTTTGATCACCACCCTGAATTGCTTCACCAGTGTCCACCTAGGAAATACAGGCTATGCAAGTGCTGTGCAGGCAACTCTTACCATGGAAAAGTGAATGACAGACGTATTTACTATCTGATGATTAATACAGTCTGAGGCAACCTGGTTCTGTGCATTTCACATGTTGAAACAGCTCCCTTGTATGTTCTGAATGAAGCCTTTTAATTCTGTTTGAAGACCCACTATCCAACATTACCTCACAATATTTTACAATGTGTTCATTCCTCCTGAATAAAAGACTGGAATAACCAACTCCAAGCCCACAGACGGACAAAATGTTAACAATCTTCATCAGAAATCATCATCTGCATCCTTCCTGTGTTACTCACAGCAGTTGGCCAGCCTCTCTTATTTTCATGAACAAAAAAGTAACATCCAACAACAAAAAAAAATCCACCATGAAAAAACTCACCAAAAAACCCCTCAATTCAAAATTAAAAAAAAAAAAAATTATCTGTGTTTTTTTTACAGGGCTTAGATCTGGTGAGTGTTAATTAAGCACTGTGAGTATCACAGCAAAAAAAGGCGTCCTTTCTCCTTACTAGCAAGACTAGCAGCAGGGGGGAGACAAAATATAAAATATTCTACTCTTTCCAGATTAGCCCAAAGCACAAACAAGTACCAGTATTCTCTTTGTTCTTCTCACCCAGAGCAAACCCTACATGAAGTTTGAGAAAGACAGATGCAACTTGAGCAAATTAGCTCCAGCAATCAAACAACTTATCCAAGAAGAGGTAGGATATCCAGACTTTCATGTTGGTGGAAGTGGTTAGTAGGCATCAGTGCTAATGACGACATGACGGACTGACAAGACTTTATTTTCCTCCAAGACTGGAAAATTCTGATTACTCTTGGCAATAAATGTAAATTATTTACAGTGTAAAGATTTGGTAGATACCATGCAGTCTGCTGCACATGGGTATGTAATCCTTTATACCATAATTGTGCACTATACATGCATTGATAAAATTAACAGATCTGCAAGCAGAATACTTCTATCTTGAAAAATATTTCCCATATTGACTGTTCATCTTAATACCATGCCTTTTCTTATCTGATTGTTTTATTCAGTATTGGCAGGGTTTTTTTGTTCAGCTAAAGCTCACTGAATGAAGGAAAACATGCAGTTGTTTGTCAGGTCAAAGTGGACAAAGAAGCCTCAGGACTGCCTAACATACCAACACGCCCTACAAAATAACTTACTAAACTGATTTTCACAAGCAGCAATTTCTGTTTAGTAAAGTGGTAAATGCCATCTTGCAATATCTGAAAGAACTAAACATTCTCTGTGAAAATTAGCCATATAGCATCACAGGAGGTTCCCCTTTATCCAGCATCAGTTAAATTTTGCTGTCTTCTAGGAAGGAGATTAAATTTCCCCTTTACAACTCTGTTTCCAACTGTCTAAAGCACTTTGGCAAGCTTTCAAAGGCAGGCTGGCACCACTGAATTCTCTTTCCAATCCAGGTCACTTCCTTTGCACCAAGATTCTCTACTCACTATTTTTTCTCTGTTTTTTCCTTTCTTTCATGGTTGCTCACTCCTCAGTATGTTTTTTTCCTAGGCTAAAATCCCTATGCCATGTACATGTTATTGCAGTGATACAACAAAAATGAAGTAAATTTGTGGTAAACTAAGATGGTAAATTAAGAACATGTTTGAAACATCCTGAAATTAATACTGAAATATGAAGAAAGCAGATCAAAAATTGACATGAATGTGAATTTTAAGATGTAATACAAATCATCTGGGCCTTCTGTAATGGCTTCAGTATTTTTTTTCTATTTCTTTTGTATTTGCTATATGACTTAAACGTAGCAATTACAGCACTGCTGAACCTTAGTAGACAACCTTCCTTCTAGCAGCTGCATAATGCTTTTTTTGACTCAGGCATCACCAGCTGAGCAGAATTAATTGCTGCATATCGTAGTCTTTGATGATTTATGTACTAGTCTTTGATGACTGATGATCTGTTTACTCTTCTTACTATACTGCCAATTATACAATTTTTTAATATATTTCATAATATTGTGTGTTTTTCTTAAATCTCCAGCACATGGGGTGACAGAATTAGAAAAGAACAAGTTTCTCAGAAAGACTGAGATATGATATCTACAGAATGTGTGAAGAATGGTCACATATGCCCACTTCAGGCCTCTCTAGTTATCACAACTGAGATGTTGCTGTTTAAACTGTATCTACTCTTTATCCAGGAGTTTTTTAGTAGTCCTATCTGTGAAGTGTGCCATATTCTCCTTGTTAACCCTGTTAGTGTGAGGATTCCCGCCAGGGTTTTGGAGTACAGTGCTCTGCCTCCAGTTAAGCCCTGCATTTCCTCTGCCTCAGTTGAACATCCTTCTCCCCAGAATCAGATCTGCAGCAAAACCTGAGAATATCCTGCATGCACAAAGCTCTGCAGGGTAACATGGCTTCAGCATCACAGCAACTCCTCTCTGCCTGCCCACCCTGCTGCTGGCTCCATCCCTAAACTCCAGGACATGCCACCTGTATTTCAGGAAATCTATTCCTAGTCCATCCCTCTCAAACAGATGCACTGGAGCCTCTATTTGCTTTACTCTTCCCACTTTGGCAAAAGACTATTGTGCTGCTTCCCCTTCTGGAGAACTGGCCACTAATGAGCCACCTGGCACATGTCCTGGTAACAACAGTAAGGTATTTCTGGACCATTTTTGTCCTCTCTGCTCTTGCCTTCTTCCTCAAGAAAACTCATTCTCCCAGGCAAAATTTCTTCTCACCCTGGGAGAGAAAATGTATCTGTTTCAGTCTCTTAGTCCAGTTCTTGGCACTCATGTAAAACTCAGAGTGACAATGTGAACAGAAATTTTTTTAAAACAGATTTGGAGTGAGATTGTACCTGTGTGATTGAAACACTTGGCAAAATCCTTCACGCCAAATGAGAGACATGTTACAAGCTGCCTTAAAAATTGATGGGGAATGAATGAGTTACCTTCTTAGACCTGGTAGGACGGATTTGCATCACAAAGCCACCACTGCCTCCTGGCATCTTGAAGGTATTGTCAGGGAAAAAGCCAAGGACTGAACAGGTAGGGATGCAGATGAATCACTTACTCCTACGAAGACTTCAGCTGCAGAGGTAGCCCCAACTACTGCTCCCTGCCGCTTTCTCACCCCCACAAGAAAGCCTGTGACCTGCTCCATGGGATGGTTTCAGCTTGTGTTAGCCCGGTGAGGGAGGGCAGGCGTGAGCCCTGACCTCAGGCTGGAGAGCTCCCTGCTTACACGCAGCACAGAGGCCACTGTTCCCCAGGCACTGCCGGACAGTCCATCTAGGATGAGATGCTGCTGTTCTCCAGCTCAAATCCTAAACTTTGATGACCCATGATCAAGAGGTGCTGGAGCAAAGATATGCCATAAGCAGACACCATGGATTTCATCCACGTAACTTCGCTCTGGCGTAAAAAAAAAGAGCATCTTCTAAAAAGCTCTTCTCTGGCGAGCAGAATATATGTAATATTTTAATTTATCACCAACAAGCCCATTATTACACTGAAACTGACTCCACTTAAAGAACTTTCAACCCCTAAACGGTTTCAAGCAATTTCCAGTAAACTTCTATGTCTAGATATGTCAATAAATTCAGTCTCTTAAGCGGCAAGAATAATCCACCATGGGAATTATACTGCATTTACCAAATGTATGCAAATGAATCTGACTAACAGAAATATCAGTTTAAATACAAAAAGTCAAGTACTATTTGTATTTATCAGTATTAAGCACAATTTTGCCCATTTTCTTTGTTTTGTACCAGAAAAACTGCAAAAGGGTGATTCCTTCACAGCCAGTAATCCTGCTGAGCTTCACCTTTTACCCTGGTTTCTTCATGAAATTCGTTCCAGCTGCCGAGTGTGACAGGTATGCAGCAATATATGCTTGGTGATGAGCACTTGTGACAGCATTTAGGCTGACCCAGTTTTCAAAGCAGTTCATATATCTTAGTGGAAAAAAAAAATCTGTATCAATGAAAAGGATAGGAATGCTATTATCACATTATTGTCTCTACTGACCCCTCCCAAAGAGAAAGAGAGAGAACCTTCCTCTGCAGTCAGCCTTTCCCATTCTTAGGCAATTTTTATTCTAGAGACATGTCATTGTTATAGCAAAACAAGTATATTATGTTGGAAAAAAGCAATCTTAGCAGAGATTCAGCTATATGGTAACGAAAGTGCTTTTTACGAGGCAAGTTGCATCACCCCCTCAATCACGCCAAATTCTACCAGATTTACATTACAAATCCTTCTACATTACAGTCACCTCTAAAAGAACTGTGCCTGGCTGTGATCACACCTCTCCTCCTCTCTTAGCATCTACATGGCTCCTTAGCATAGGTCTGGGGTCTGATGTCCTCCCATCACCATCAGCAGTAGCACACAAGAAGTTATTCCCATTATTCATATCCTACAGAAGGCAACAACCTCCACTGCCATTTTGATGAGGCATTCCCCTCAAAAGCTCTAGAATTTCCTACTGCTTTAGCCTTTCTTTGTGGCAAACAAACAACTACAATCAGGCCTTCCACCGACCAACTACAAAATCAGGCTGACCAATAATGCTTTGAAAGATTCCTTTATCCACTTCTCTGCTTAGCTGTCACATGAGAACAGCCTTGCTTGATTAGTACTAAATAAGAACTTCATCTTACTATCTGAAGTTCTGCTTAAGTGGTTTTTACAAGAATAACGGTAGTTTATTGCTTTTGAGCCAAGTAATTCTCTGGTCAAAACCAGAAAAGCAAATAAAAAACCCCCTCCCCCCTCTCTTCCACATCGGATTTGTTTAATAAAATTGCCACATCTCTGACAGTCTAGTTTTTCTCCCGTATCTCTTAGAGCCTAGCTCAGTATTTGGATGCCAGGTGCTTTCTCTCTTATATTGTAGAGCATAATTAGAATTCTAAACTCTGTGCCAGCTGACCACTCGGTTGATGAGGAGTAAGGCAGAAAATGAAATTTAATTTTGATACTCCTTTCCATTACTTAATGCAGACATAAGCCAAAGAGTGAATAAGGAGAAGAGATGGTGAACAGAGACTGCACAACATGCTTGCCTGATGGCTCAAGAAGCTCATCGATGCCCCGAGGGCTTTCACGAGCTCTGTGTGGAATGGTCATTGGATAAGATGCAGAGAGAGCAGTGCCTGAACCCAGCTCTTCCCAGCATTCAGCTCACACTCCCACTTGCTCGGATCTCTGTGCCTAAAGGCACAGCTTCACTCAGAAGTACAAAGTAGTCTGACCCCTACATGAGCTTGTAGTTTAAAGATTAAGGTTGCATCCTTGAGAAAGAAATGTAAATCACATTTTTCACCAAGGAAGAATGAAGGTTTTGCCTCCTGCACTGTAGATAAGCACACTAACCACCAGGCTACTCTCCATGGCAAAGCAGAGGACCTCCTTGTTTAACTGAGGGCTCGCAGGATTCTTGCAAAGTTGACCTTGATCACTCATTTTTGAAAAAAGGGCAGAGGAACTTATTTCAGGACCAGCATTAGGACAATGTAAAGGAAGGTGTTACCTCAGAGCTATGAATAAGCATAAAGATAGATATTTAAGACAACCCTTCTCTCATTGTTTTTGATTATCTCTTGGTTTGTATTTAAGTTTTTTGGCTTTTTTCCCCCCAGATAACTATATTCTGTCTTACATCTATATCAATGTATACATATATTTACTGAGTACTCCATAAACCAAGCAGATTTGGCATTTTACATCCATACGCAGTTACACCTCTGAGGCTTAAACAGTATCGGTTTAAATACTTCAAGTATATTACTGTTTTACTCACTTTCACAGACCTTTCTGAATGTTAGACAAACTCTTCATTTGAGAGGAGATGTTACTTCCTGCCATACAATGCAAAGCATGACTCTACTTACGTAACATGTTTTTGTCTTCTTTCATGCATCTCTATCTCCATCATTAATTTTGTACTATCAAGTAAATCCCAATGTTTATCTCCTGTAAGAATAAGAAACACTGTATTCCCTTCACACTAACAGGGAAGCATAAATACTGTAGCTTTCTTCCTGAAGATAGATTTCAATGTATTCTTGACAGAGAAGTGCCCACCTTATTGATACAAACAACATCTGAGAGGCATCAAAATTGCAGCAATAGTTAGGCTGCTAGCATGAATCACAAACTCTTTTTCAGCACATGTGAACTGGGATCTTACTGCCCTAAACACTGATACATAAATACAGTTATTTGACATAATGCAATTTCAGAGCAAAATCACATCAGTGCATTGACTTAATACCAGGTTCTGTATGAAAGCCTCATATTCTTGGCTGATTACTTAGAAAATGCTGCCTAAACTGCCCTGTGCAAGTAAAAAATATCTAACCTATAGAAAACAAGATTAATAACCTTATTGGACAGATACACTCCTAGATTTTAATTCTGCTTCAATTCTTGTTTAGCAGAAGTTCATTAAACTCCTACATCATGAGTCTGACCTAGAAAAGTAAATAAGTACTCTGTTATTCCCTTTAGAGCCCTGAGTTACTAATAAGGAATTATAAATCTCCAGTCACTTTGTCAAGCAGCCAAATATATCCCAAGTGAAACACAACTGCAAAGTTCATAAAAATGAGAACAACTGAAATGCAAGACTAAAAATGTGATTTTGTTTTACAGACCATGAACTAATACCACACTGTTTCTGCTCTTGTGAACTACAAATATGGACAAATAGGAATGCAGTAAATACAACTAACTTCACCCACCTAAGTCTTAGCTGGGCCTTGTTTGTCTCCTCCTCGAACATCAAGTTACTGCACTTACATAGGACTGTTCAGCATAGATGTTTAAGCTTGTTATGAAGACTGATTGGTAGTTAAGATGTGAAGAGACTAAGGAGCAAATAATCACAAAATATTCCTACGTTCCTCAGGCAAAGTCACCATGCAAGACAGAAATGGGTCTGGTAATTGGATCATAGTTCCCTGGATCAACTTCCAGCTCTAAACCCCACAGAGTTATCACGGGCATTGCTCCAGCAAAATGATAAGCAGATACATCACTAGAAATTTATGAATAATCACACTGAGGCAAAGCCACAGACCTTCTGTGCTAAGGGTGAAACCTGGGCTCTGCTGGAAAACCTGGCTCACTGATAAAAGTCCTCCTGGCTTCAGTGGGTCTAGGACTTTCTCTTTTTTTCTAAATGTTTCCTGAAAATCTGCTTTGGATTTGTTGATTCATTTGTTGGATGACCTCAGTTATACTACCCAGGCTATGTTAAATATAGTAGCTTGAATTGTCATTACCTACAGCAATTAAGCCTATAATTAGATCCCCTTCAATGTCTTCTTGACTTGCAAATGCATCTCTCTGACCTTCCCGATGCTGTTCTACATTTGACCCTGGAATTTCTTTGGTTGCTTTCCCAATACGATAGCTCCAAAGTTGACTTTGAACTATCTGGCCAAAAAGCTGGTTTTAATAGTATAGTGAGAATTATTTCTAATCACGTTTCCTCTCTCTAACTACAAAAGACTGAAGGTTCATTTACAAATCATCCTACTGCTGTTTATCCCGCTGCTTTTGCAGCTGTCCATCAGCCCACAGCTTCACAGAACATTCTGTATGCTGCTGACACTTCGAAATTTGCAACTGTACACACGAACATTGGTTTTGGTAGGAATTCGGCTATATTCGTAAGACTGCTAAGCTCAACCTTTCACCTTGCAAGGCTCACTCCATTTGTCATAAGGAAACCCTCCCAACAAGACCGTAAAAGCCCTAAAGTCCTGTCTGCTCCCAGAGATGAAGATGGCACTTCTGGTTCACGACAGTCATGTTCTGGCCATGGCTAAACCTTCCCAAGTCAAACACTGCACATTTGGCTGCTGCCTTCTGAGGGCAGAATGGTCTGTACAATGTAGGTTCTGTGTATGCACTGTAAAGCAGTTTGGGACTCTGTGGTATGAAAATAACTTAAGATAAGTTATAATATGGCTTCGCAATTTGAATTATACCTGATGTATTTGTCATGCTGATTTTTAATTCTCTATCCACCTCTAAAGCTGAGATGGCACCATTAATTACATAGCTGGAACACTGTATCTGTATAAAAATGTGAATGAAATAGCTAAATTAAGAGTGCCTCCAAGAAACTGTTGCTTAGACTCATTAGCAATATAATAGTGCAGTAATTGAAATGCACGCAAGAAGCTGTTTATTCAACTGGCCAAGAAACCTGACAGTTACTAAACGCAATCTTAATCTATACAAAGAGAGGGTTAATTAAAAATATGCAAATAGTTCATGTTCTTGCGTTTCAAACTAGGAAGTACCTAGTGTCCCATTCAAATCAGTAATGAGAAGACAATGGATCTTCTGGAAGATCACAATGAGATGTGAAATACATTGTACAAAAGGTGTTAAAAAATCATGTGCTGAAACACAACGTACCAGGAAAACGGAAATTAAAATCTTCTGCACTTGGTCCAATTTGCATGTATTTTAGCATCCCACAGGGAAAATAAACATGTTTTGTAACTACTGACACCTTCACATCAAATTCAGAGACCAAGTCACTGAGGGGGTTTTCCAGCCTCACAGTGTTTCAGCGTGTCACAGGCTTTCCAGCTCTGACAGAAAAAGACAGACATGGCTTTGGGCTGTGAGAGAGACAATGTTTGACTGTTTATGTGGTTAAAACCAGCTAAAATTCCACCAATTATTCAGTAAACTGAAGAGTAATGCTAGAAACTGGACACACTGTCTCTCTACTTCGGGCAATTTAGTATCTCCTATCTTTTATTTTCCTTTTCTCTCTATTCCATAAAATGCCAATAAATCCTCTTTTTCTTTAATCTAAGCTTAATTGGGTTTTTGGCTGTTATCTGGGGAAATTACTTTTTCACATTCCTGAGGGAAACAGAACAGTGTCCTCAGGAGAGCGGAACACAACAGTCGGTCTGGTGGTCAAGGTCAGGGGAAAAGCTGTTATCTTCTTTCAAGGAATTGCCTCAGAGGGGTCAGTCATGTCATTATGAACAGAGAAAGGGCTAAATGACTTGAGGATACAATGCACCATCAGGGACTTAGATACACATAATAGACTAGTGGTACTGAGAGGCAGGATTATACACAAACATGGTAGGAATAAGATGGATATCTTAAAAAAACACTTCGAAAGCAATGTGTTCAATGAAATACAATGCACGTGCAGAAGTCATATCATTTAATTATAAAAGTGTAATTAAAGTGGTACAATTGTCTTAATGTGGATGGAGACTTAGAGGTACAAAGGTGTTTGTTCCACGATAAGCAAGTCTTAGAAAGCAACAATAAAGGACATCTCTGGGATAAGGTATCTTGACACTATACATCTATGCCCATGGCAGAAGACAGCTATTTCCATTAGGGATGTGAACATAATGGAATGAAAAGTGCACGTAGACCAGTCCCAACAAAAGAGGGCACGTTTTGACAGAAAAGGGCAAAATGGGGTTCTTGATTTAAAAAGCATTTTAAAAAGGCAGTTGTCTTTTGTTTGTACATCAAAGGCATGCCATCATGAACACAGAGAGAATTCTGCATCTCAGTGATGTCCTCCTCAGGGTTCGTACAAACAGGCTTTCCATTAATAGCTCTCCACATTGTGTAATTATAGCAAACAGTAATACACCCACCACCACAAGGTGTTTTCAATGGAGTTATCACTTTGCAACACTGAGCCTAGCATTTTCATTATTTTTGCTGCATTGTATCACTGTGCTGCTTTGAATATTTATTCAAAGCATTTGTGTTCCAAATATTTCCATTTTCAGAACACAATTTAATGTATAGACAGAGCAGCAGACTGTCTGCTTCCTGACAGGGCTGATAAGCACCAAAATGTTTACAAGGCAAAGCTGTCTGAGAAGCAAAGCAACAGACCTCTGCAGGACAGCTGCTCAGACAGGAGTATCTGTTGGTAAATCTGAAATGACTCACACTGACAGAACCATCCTACCTGCTAACCAGACATGTTCCTCTGAAATACCATTGCAACTCATGAGTACAACCAAAGCTATTTTTATCATGAAAATACTACACCTTCCCCTACTGGAGGTAGATATAGACAGAGTCTGGATACATTCCAGGCACCAACCTACTTGAAACATTTGCTGTGGCACCAACAACTCCATTACACGAGGTTTTTCTCCTCTTAGCTGTGATGTGCTTGGATGAACATACACAATGTCTTACTTTGCTTGGATGTCTTCACCAGCTCTGTAGGGCATGGAAACTCACGTGAGTGTTTGTGTTGTTTGTCCCTGGCGTTGAGCACTCTTATCTCCAGCTGCATTCTTTGGCAATGCCTCCTGCAATCCTAACTTGTGCCCATGATCCACTAAATCCCTGTCCAGGATCAAGTTGCTCCCATGGGACAACTGTACAAGTGATTCAAAAAAATACCTCAATGTTCATAATTCTACCGTGGCTACTTTGTGAGAGGGCTTGGAAGGGAATAAACAGCCCTGAAACAAAGTGCTTTATGAATTATTCTCATGCAAATTCGTACTCTAAAGCATTCCTCTTGCGCTAGAAGAAATTAATATAAACAACTGAGAATATATTTTTATATTTGGATTTACAGGGGCCATTACAAAAAAGTGATTAACTCCAACAAACCTCCACACAAATACTGATTTAGAAAGTTAGGTGAGAATCACAGTAGTGATGGACAGCTAACCAATACATTCACCTAACCCAGAGTCACAGTCAAAGAATGTTAAATTCCATTATTCCTATTTCATGGCGTGTATTTTAAAATATTTTGGCCTAGATCTTTAAAACAGATAGACATTGAAATCTGTTTGAAATAAATGCAAATTTTCATCAAACTACTTTTGAAGAACTGACCCTCTGGATTTCTTAGGATATTATCATCACAGTTAATGTATTCACACAGGAAAGAAACTGGCTTAGTCACACAATCTATCAACTGAGATTTGCCGCACCCTCCTCAGTGAAGAAAATAATCTCATATTAGAATTTTGAACATTTTCAAACTGTTTGAAGGATTAGTATTGTTCTGTGCAGCTTGATCCCTTCCCATGGTGATGGCTAATATGCTGGTATCACTGTAAAATCAGGGTCCTAAATCCATGAAATACTGAATTATATTAAGACTAGCAGGTGCTGATCCTACCACGCTATCGTGGCACCTGTGTGCCAGCGAGGTCCAGCAGCTCCCTGGGATGCAGAAGCAGTGGGGGCCCCCCTGGAGCTGGCAGGGCACAGCCTCCCCTTTCCAGCCAGGGAATAGGACAGCTGGGGGGCAGCCCCAGGCCTGGGCACGGGCAGCTCCCTGGGGACAGGGGTGTGCTGAGGCCAGGCCAGGATGTCCCTGCAGGGCTGGGACACGGCTGGAAGCTGGCATTCCTGCAGGGTTGGTGTCAGTGTCACTGGGCCTCAGGCTGGGCTCAAATGGAGCTTCTGGGCCACAGGAGTGGCAGGAAGAGCTGTTCACATCCTTCTCCAAAGCAAAAGCAGAACTGCTATGTGACCCTTGCTAAAAGTGCCTGTAGGTTTTGAGGAGAACGCACATGAAGAAGACAATGTGTGGGGAAAGGGATCCTGTCATAAAGGAAAGGCTGAGCAGGAAGGCCCCTGAAACCATGCTGCAGCATGACATCCACGGCAACACCCGCTTCATATCCAGGGATCTGAAATTAGGCATCAGATAAAGGACACATAGGTCAAATAGTATTTTTAACATTTAGAGGTACCAGCCAAACATTTTGATGGCATTGCCTGTCACTCCTTAGTACAATGATTCTGTGACGGCAGGGCTAGACCAAGCGGCATTGTTTACAATTTTACTAGTCTAAAGTATGTCAGGATAAGAGAGCAGGCTATGATCTTTCTCCTATATGTATAATTTTGATGAGTTTTACAAAATGCTGAATTATAAACCTCGTGTAATCATTTTATAATAAGAAATGAGATCTTTCCAGCTAAGAGCCTTAAACGTGAGATACTGAGCTCAACACAAGAAGTATTCCACTAATAGCAATTTATGGCAGCTTGTGTCTGTCCAACCAACACAGATTTAATTGCCAATAACCCTTCTTTAACTTCTAAAAACAACTTGAGACCAGTCTTTCAAAAAAGCCACAATGTAATTCGCTTTGGAGAATCTTTTTTTTTTTTCATCTCTTCCTAATGCAGCTTTAAATTTACATGTTCAATAAAGCAAGCAACACTCCAGCTCTAAGAGCCAGAACCAATCTTGACCCTCATTTTATCTCTAGCTGGAGATAATTACTTGATACTAATGTAGAGTGTCAAAGACATTCTGGAATTTCACTGAATTATTATTAGACAGATTTTGGATCAAGTCACTCAGTAAAACACTACATCAATTTATTTTGTAGCATTTTTGCTTGCTTGCAGATGAAAGCCACAAACCTTGACTGTACTTTCAAATAAATCCACAGGCTTCGGGACCAATCCCATAATCTGATACATGCGAGTAATCTCATCAATTGGTTTGTACAAATCCTTCTCCAATAGAAGGTTTCCCTGAACCACATTAAGTGCATTTATTATAGACCAAATGCATGGAATAGTATATTCCACATAGGGAATGCATGTGTCACACATCAGCTACACAGCGAGCTTTTTGTGCAGGTGTCACATGAGCACGTGTCAGACTGTGTCAAGCAAGACCTTGAAATTCAGTTCTATCTCCATGGATGACTGGGTAATTTTATGGAGTCTAGACAGAAGTTTAAATTAATACGCATAGATTTGAATCAATCATTCCTCTGCATTTAGCAGTCACTGCATTACCGGCATCTATGGAAAAATGACCAGAGCCATCTGGAATATGAATAAGAAACCCCCCAGCCTGTCAGCAAATAGTGAAGTATTTACATAATCACAATTCTAATGTTTGCAAGGATCTAGGCTCTCTCTAATGAGGTGACCATACCCTTAGCAGCTATTAGCATTAAGAAATGGTCAAGCACGGTGCAGAATCTCCATGGTTCAGTCTCAGTACAGACAGCACAGTGTTAAGAGTCACATTAGCAAAGACCAGCTAGATTTTCACTAATCAGTTCTGAGAGAGCCAAAGGCTCACTGATTGTTTCATCAACTCAGGTTTATTCCAAGTATAGCTCATCAGATTACAAGTCTGACAGACGCTGAAGTACCTCACAGTGTTACACAGCTGATGAGCAGTGTCACAACAGCAAACCCAAATGAGGCTGAATCTTTCTTTCAAAATTTATTCTAAATATTAAGCTTGCTCCTCTAGAACATACTTGAAGAATTAAATGTATCATGCCAAAATTCTTTAATATTCATGTGCCACTAAAACTCATACTCCAAAAACTCCTACTCTCACTGTGTGCCTGAAGTGATACCTCTACAGATGCTGGAGCAGTATGAGAAATATGGCCCTTTTTATTCTTAATGGATCACCACCAAATACAAGGACATAAGATGGCTGGTCTGAGAAAGCAACAGGCATGCAGAAATTAACAGAAAAATATACCTGATATTTAAGGTAATCCCTACAGTAGATGTTTCACATGCATCAGACATGTTGCTTTGATACCAGTGCTCTAAAGCAGTATTTCAACCTTCCTCTGCGGCCTAGTAAGTAGTTAATAATCTCATCTAGTATATTTTTATACACTGAAAAACATTTTTTTCTATCTACCATATCCACTCAGCCTAACCAGGAGTGACACACGCAGGCATGCATCCTCACACTTGTACTGAGAAACTCCTTTCTACTAACAAAACAAATCACTTTGGGTTACAGGAGTTTAGAACCTTTGGGACATTTTGCAATACTCCAGGACCCTTTCACTGCAGAGGCACATAGAAGCAGCACAGACATTTGTAGGCAGTTCAGTTCCTTATTTTATCCTCTGATGCTTCAAATTTTTTCTCACTTTTTCCCTGGTATTTGATACAGGTACATTACTTAAATTACCATCTAACTGTATCAATATGATATAATCAGTATCTACATACTTTTTTCAGTTACAAAAACTTCTCAGAGTTCAGACCCAAGTATATTGTAACTGTCACCTGTTACTTTATGCTTTACCTTGCAATTTCTTGCCTTACCTACTGTCTTTCATCTCAGTCCTCAAATTATTTAGGTCTGGCAATTGATCTATTTATTACATGTTTACAGATTTCCCAGCACGTTTGGGCTTTGTTTCCCACTCGTGCCTCAAAATAAATACACAGTAACAGAAAAGGTTCTCTACTGCAATTCCCTAGGGACCCTACCCCACCACCAACATCCCAGTGTTCATTTCTTCCCAGCTCTCTGGCCAAAGTAATGCTAATTTGTTCCACTCACAGCAATCTACTACGACTACAGAAAGGGTAGTTCAGCCCAACTTGACACATGTGACCAGGGTAATAAGTAGAATTTAACCATCCTTGAAAAAAAAATTTAAAAATCACTCTATAACCTGTACTTTGAAGGATTCGTGGAGTATATGCTGATTTACAGAGTATCAGTTGATCTCTTTTCCAAAAGATACTGTCCTTTATTCTGATCCTTCTCAGACAGACTTTCCCCATAAATGCACAAAAAATTCATGCATTTCCATATCTTAAGGTACAACACAAAACTGAAAATGGGGGTGGGTTCAACTTTTGTATGGGCAATTCAATAAAGAGTTGGACTTGATGATCCTTTTGGGTCTCTTCCAAGTCAGAATATCCTGCGATCTGGAAACAAAGATTAAATATTTAACTAAACATTATGCACCCCCTGCCCCTCATCAAAGGGTTTATGAAGCATCAGAAAGCCAAAGTCAGTTAGGTATTAAATAGGCATTAAATCAATTCTGAAGTCCCTTTTCCTAAAGTAATCCATACCGAACAAAAAAAATTGAATAAAATCTTCATCTTGGTAAATAATTCATGATAAACACAATCTTTGGAATTTGAACACATAATTAAATGCTGTCATCATTAAACATTTATCAAGTTGAAAATACGGTACACTTGAAAACACCCAATTTGTTAGTACAGAGAAACGTGACTTGCCCTGATTATTCACTGAACCCCTGACATACTGTAACACTGGAACTTGAATTACTGCATCACATGCTTGTTCAAAACACAAAGACTAACATTAAAGACTACAAAATAAGTTTTGGGTTTCCAAGAGTTTATTTTCATTTAAGAATCTGAAATTATACAGTGAAGGCACTAGGAGTCAGTGAGAACAGTTTGGAAGGAGCCAGGTGAGTCCTGGCCTGAAATATTTACAGATATAAGTAAATATTTCAGTTACATACATTTAATGGTCAAACTTAAAACATTTTAACAGGGCTGTGACAGGCAATGAATGATCTGCATGATGAATACAAGTTCTTAACAGCACATCTTTACCTCTCAAACTAATATCCCATCAGAGTCCTTACTAACCAATTCCTCTTGAAGAAAAGCAAAATACTGATGATGGTCACAATTTGAACACAGATTTTCTTCACAGAAAACACTTCAAAAACACTTCTGTTTTGAAAATTGTTTATTTAGAAAAACAAGCAAAACTTAAGCCTCCTGGAAACTGCTTTTCTTCTCAAGATCAGGTTTACTTCATTTTCCTAAAATGCTTTTTTGAAAAAAAAATCTAGATATAAAAATAAGTTATATGAAATATAAAAATCTGATTTTGAAATATCTACAATTAAAAAAAAAAACTTGAAAATTTTTTTAATGTTTTTGCTTTCTGGCAGGTTTTCCCTACAAGAAGCCTGATATACTGATGTCAAAGTATGTTTTAAGGCTGGTCCCTTTATATACAGTATAGTATGGAAGAATTATGAAAGAAACTCATTCTCTCACTATTATTATAACATGGCTCACTAGTAAACACAAAGCATATGAGCTACATGCAACACTTCCAGATCCATTCCACTCACTTAAAAACAACTGAAGAAACACTCTTGCCATGCAAGTTATTTGACATTAAATAAATAATTAAAATAAATTTAATTTCACTTGGGATTCCACTTAGAGCAAAATAAGTAAATAGATCCTATTTGTTTTCATGTTTATGCTTTCTTTGATCTTCAAAACACAGGGAAATCTACTGCATATTAAAGTAATTTCATACACTCAATATCATTAATTTCTCCACAAACCAGAGTCACCAAACCTCAGCTTCATTTTAGGACAACACACAGCAATGCTCAAAGGGATTACCTCTCTCCCATAGGTTATTTACTAATGTCCACTGAAAAATTGCAAAAGTGCAGGCTATTAATTTATCCATTAAATAGCTAAAATAACATTTGTTATATTCTGGACTGTTCCTGACACTTAACTTCAATAGGATTTAGAAGGCAAGTTTTGTTCTTCAAGCGATCATCTACAACAGAAAAACAAATGTTTATAGTTGTCAGAACATATCTACAACTGTAGTCAAACAAGCTATCCATAAAAGCTCTAGATACATAATAACAAAGAGTATTTACACATGCAAATAACTGACCATATAGAATAGCTTTTAATTAGTAACTAAAATGAAGATTTGTGTACCTGGCATAAAATTTAACTTTACTTGTATTACAGTGTAGTTTGTAATTAACCATAGATTTGTTCAATGCTTAAATTTAAACCCCTTCTTTTTTTAGGATTAAGACTTTCTATGACAAAATAAATTTACCCGCAGAAACACAATTTAAAGATAGACCTGTGTAATTAAATAGGATTGAGAAATTCTGCCCAGCTCCTGGCTGGATGCCTGACTAGATTTACTCCAGGGAGGCCTGGCTTTTTTGAGCTCAGAGTTTTGGGTAATTTGACCGTGGTCACGGAGGAGCTACAGTCCTCCAAATCTCCATCTGTTCCTGAACAGGAAAGCTGTCCTGAGTAGTTGGAATACAGATGTGATGTCTAGCATTACGCAGAGTTATGGGGCTCAAACCTAATTCCTGTTTAAAGACATGGAAGTCTTAGCTGGAATCAAGCTGAGGTATTGATCCTTATTATATGTAATAGGCAAAACAAGCATCATAAGCCCCAACTAGTGCTATAAGCCTCCAAGGTGTACTTAGCACAAAGTCTAAGTACAACTGAAGTCTGGGAAAACTGAAAGGCAGAAGTAAAACAAAACATGAAACAGGATTACCTAAGCAAGCAGGAAGTAGAAAGCAGAAAGCAAAAAAGAAGACAGGGCTAAAGGCAAGAAAATGTTAAATTTCATGAAGAGTAGTGTTTATGGAGGAGACAAAATTCAGAAGTCTCAAAGAGAGTACTAGAAAATACAATGGATACTGACATTAGATAATTTTTAAGGAGAATTTCCTCAGTAAGTGGGAACACAATTCACGGTCCTTCAAACATACCTCCTCAGAGAGGAGCAGGAAAAAAGCATTCATCAGCTTTCTTCCTGACATCAAAACCTGGTTAGAAAAGGATGGAGATCAAAAGCTCACTCCACCTACCAGACAACCAAACCAGGTAATACAGCATGAGGTGCCTATGAGAGAAACTGCCCGAGGGAGGGGGCTGGGGCATGAACTCCACACAGGGTGAACTCTACTGAGGACAAACCCCACACGGGGTGAACGCCACGCGGCACAAACCCCACACAGAATGAACTCCACGGGGCACAAACCCCACACAGGGTGAACTCTACTCAGCACAAACCCCACACAGGATGCACTCCACGCGGCACAAACCCCACACAGAATGAACTCCACGGGGCACAAACCCCACACAGGGTGAACTCTACTCAGCACAAACCCCACACAGGATGCACTCCACGCGGCACAAACCCCACACAGAATGAACTCCACGGGGCACAAACCCCACACAGGGTGAACTCTACTCAGCACAAACCCCACACAGGATGCACTCCACGCGGCACAAACCCCACACAGAATGAACTCCACGGGGCACAAACCCCACACAGGGTGAACTCTACTCAGCACAAACCCCACACAGGATGCACTCCACGCGGCACAAACCCCACACAGAATGAACTCCACGGGGCACAAACCCCACACAGGGTGAACTCCACACGGCACAAACCCCACACAGGACGACTCCGGGGTGAACTGCAGACACAGCACCCAGCAGGATGTAAAGCACAGAGGGCTGTGGCTGCTGCCCTGACTTTCAAACTACTGCTCCAGGCAGGAAAATTTCAATCCCAATCTTCTACAACACAAAACCAGCAGTAGTAAATGAGCTATTAGAGGTAATGAAACTACACTTGTTGATTAAAAAGTGCTTGAATTATACTCCATTCCCCAGATCTGTGCAAAAAACCAGACTCTGTATCACACTTCTATATGAAGAGTTAAAATACTAAGAACTAAGTTAATACAAGGGCACATCAGCTCTTCAGACACACTTGCAAAACACCAATGAAATCCTGCAGAGCACACAAAAGAACATTTTTCTTACAGCCAAAGTGAAAGATCTAACTTTACAGAGGAAAGAATATGAACTGTGTTAGTTCCAGCCTCCTGCAGACAGTAGGAATCATTCGACCAATACTGCAGAAGTGTTCAAAAGATTGAATGATACTAAATTGTGTTCAGAGCAGTTGAATTTAAATTGGAATCTTAAAAATAATTTTTTAAAAACCCATAGAATTTTACTCCAAAAGGAAGGAAAGCTTCAACGCGCAAAATACTTTTTTATGATATCAAAAGCTAGAGGTTGTGCTAATAAATGTATAGGACGGGAGACAGGTGTTTAATCAGTTCAGCTTAAAAGGTGCAAGTAGATGGTGTATGAACAAGTCAAGTTTCCAATTCAAGAACCCCTTTGCTACAGTGTTAAGATCCATGACACAAGTTCCTCCACATTTCAGTTTTTCTCATATTCCAGGAACCAAAATAGTTTCCAGTGTGCACGTTAAAATAATCTATTATATGATCTCATTACATATATATACACACACACACACACACACATATATATATGGACTTGGCAGTGCTGGGTTAACAGTGGGACTTGATGATCTTAGAGGACTTTTCCAACCTAGATTATTCTACGATTCCATCACTCTGCACATATCTCTCCAGTATAAATGCATTCTACCATAGATATCAGTCCATTACAGCTCAAACTAGAGCAACTCAATCCTTTAGCATCCTCTGGTTTTAGGACTGCAGATCTACAGTACAACCTCTCATGTCTGTCACACACATTACTAAAGAAAACACTGATACAACTACAGCTATTACAACACTTATTATATGCTAGCAGGAGTATGGCTTTCAACTCTACAGAACTGGAAGTTCTTGGGAAATGAAGAAAAAGGAAATACATCTCCTAGCTTGCTTGAGACAAGAAGCTGTATGTCTAATAGTAAAGAACATTTTTTCCCCTCAATAACAATAGAATCATAGAATATATTTCAGTATTTATTACTTAAGATACCCCACAGAAGTCAGTGATGAATTTGGTACTGACTCCAGGACATCAGAATCTAATGCAAGACATTTTCATTTAATAAATTCTAATCAAGTACAAGATCAAAGTTCTGTCTACATACTTGGAATACCTAATGTTGTGCTCGCCATATCAGGCTTCCTGACATTCAGGATGAAAACCAAGATAACCCTAAGGAAGTACTAGTCATTAACATTCCAGATGACACAACCAAATGATGCACTACTGAAGGATGTGTTTGACTAGATAGCTTGAAAAAGCACTGAATTTCACAGAACCCCCTCCCAGGAGGTGGAGAAAAGGGCCAGAATATTGGTAATAAACACTTAGCAGCTCTAAATAACCAAAACATTACAGTAAGTGAGCACAGTGAATAGTCACATATCTATTTCTCGCTGATTTCAATGGGATTCAGTGTACCATATCTGATAAATTATACTGCACAGCTAATAAAATACATACAAACATCACATGAATATTAATGGGCATTTCTTTTTTAAACTCATAATGCTATAAATAGTACTTTGTATTTTATATTGATTTTAGAGCACTTATGTCCCATTAGAATCAATGAGGAGTGAAAATACAGTTACTGAAAATAATCTGCATTAAGATAAATATGATTGACCTGTTAGCCTTTTTTCCATGTTTTCAACAAAACAGGCTGAGAAACAAATTTAAGCTGACATTTACATTTAAGAATAGCACAAAGGAATAAGAGTCTTGTGACATCCAGAAGCATAGGATGGACCTACAAACAAAGAAAATTGCTCAGGTGAATGACAAATACACGGAGAATTCATGTGACAATTATTTTCTTACCACTTGCTTCTTGTCTGTCCCCTATGAAACTTAATTTTCTATCTAAATCAAACACTGAAATCATCATCTATTTTCTCACAAAAACCTGGAATTTAGATTCTGTAGCATATGCTTAATCTTCCAGAAAACAGTATTAACACAAGCACAGACAATTATATCAAAATATCAAATAAATTAATTTCGGTCAAATTTAAAGGCTTTAATAAAATAACAACGCTACTTACTAAACGTTTCTATGGAGAGTTGATAGATTCTGTGATTGCCAAGAATAACAAAACACACCTGAGAATAACCATAAACAAAACCAAAGTTGCTAGCTCATCTCATTTAGGGTGATAAGAGAAACAAGAAAAAGAATATTGACAGGCAAACCATAAATAGTAAAATGTATCAACATGCCATTTTGTAGTTCTGTCACAAACATACTTAAGTAAATACTTTTTTCATGCAGCACATGAGCACATTAACGTCAGAATTAAAGACTCTTCCCCTTGTCTTCCAAAACATTAATACTGAACTAATATAAGAGTACTTTTACTGCAAAAGAAACATTTTCCTTACAATTTTTACAAACTTAATCATGTCTCTTCTAGCTCTTGCATTTTTAAAGCACACAAGTGCTATGGTGTGTTTTTTATAAACTAATGAGATTAGAGACTCACGTTATCACTGTCTACTAGTAAAAGAGAAAATGTGTCTCACTGGACTTTAGAGCAGAGGCTTTCAAGTATTATGCATCTTAACAGTCTATTTCATTTGAATGCACAGCAACAGACTGCACTGAGGTGAGAAAATAACACAGAGGAAAAAGAACTTTTAAAAAAAAAAAAAATCACACTGAGATGATATATGAAGTACAACTGAGATTTTTGAAAGTACTCTTCTCCAACACAAGATTTAACCTTTACCGAAAGAAGACCAAGGAGTGAGTTTCTCTGACTTTACAACAAATGTTACAAATGTTGCTTTAGCACTGGTGTCTCAAAAATAATTTGAGGTTAACACAGCTACAATGTAACTAAAAGCTGATTTATATTGTCATCATTGGGCCTCAAAGCACAAACCATTCTTTTTTTAAACCAAATCCACCACATATCACAATTTCACTACAGGTGAACTACAAATCTCATCTGCATCCCACCCCATCCATACCCTCACTTTTACTGCAAATAAGAAGATGGACCATTCCGAAAGACAAATCTGGACTGGCACAACTGATTAATCTTTCCATAAGCTTTACCTATGAGAGAATATTGAATCTGGTGTCTTCTTGCTCACATCTGCAGAAGTGGTGAATTCACAGATGTCACTGGATTCAACACTAAAGAATGCCTGCTACTTTTGCAGTTAATTATGCTGCACAAGGTAAAATAAAAATTAAAGGCACTGAATCATTCTACAAAAAAGTACATGTCAACTGCTTGCAAAATACAGGTTGTGATACCCTGTATATAGTTTTCCAAAGATTATGATGCTTTGTCTGGTGCTGGACCTAGACAGTTTAGTTACACAACTTTGTAGGACAAATGTTTAACTCAAAAGTGGAAACATTTGTGGTGGATTGACCCTGGCTGGACACCAAGCCCACACCAAAGTTGCTCCATCACTCCCCTCCTTAGCAGGACAGAGAAGAGAAAAAACAAGAATTTGTTCTCTTTCATCAAACAACCACAGCAGACATACAGCAGGTCCAGCAAGTGTGGGTACAGATGTGAACCGAGTAAGTCTTATGCCAGCTAGCCAGGCTATACCTCTTGACCAGCTGGACAGCCAGCCAGGAAAAGAGAATCCCCCAGCAAACAGCCCAGGCTGCCTTTCTGTCTAAGAAGCACCCCTGTGGATCACTCTGAACCCATATGCTGCCTAGTTTATAGCAAAATTACCACTTGGAATTTCATCTTTAAAATGAGAGCCATAACACTGATCCATTTGTTACCCTAAGGGCTCAAAGCACTCAAGAAAGAACTCTGCAGGCATGAGGTACAGCATGGTAAAAGAGCAATCAACAGAATGGGAGTGTCTCCTTGCACCCCATTTGAAAGCACCTGGCACCTCAGAGCCTGCTCTGCGAGAAGGCTTAAAGGAATAAGGTTAACATAAATAAACACCTTATTCTCTAACTGTGTCCAGTTGCCACTAGTTCATTGCCAGGAACAACAGCAAGGTCTGTTTGCAGTTCACTTCTTATATAGCCTGGAATAAACAATTTCTCACATAGTGTCCTACTATTTTCATTTCAGTATTAAGAAAGCAAATGAACTGACAAATATCACTCACTAAAGCCAAATTATAATTTGCCTATCTTAAATGCTTTCAAAACAAAGCACTAGGTAAAACACCATTTCATGGGAGGTGTCCTAGAAGAATATGTGCACAATGTTTATAAAAATGCTTAACACATGAAAATGCCCTCCTGAGGGTCTTGAATTTGTGGTCAGATGATGGTGCTGATAGCATTTGTTTTATCTCTTCACTGTTTCTCAAAAGCCTCTGTAGAAATGAGAGTGGAATTTTTAAAAGTGGGAGTTTGAGCTAAGGTTAGGAGACATGGAGCTCTCACCCTCATCTAAAACATGCTGCTAATGCCTGTGACAAAGTTATCAACCACATGTTCTTGTATGGAAAGACTGTAACACCTCAGGGTGCAGAGCAGGAATTTTCTTGGCTGGGGGCACCCTCTCTGAAATCTGAGGCACACCCAGACACAGACAGATTTACGTGAAGGGCTGGCGTTTTAATCTAAAGATTCCAAAATAAAGACTAGTTAGCCTGGTTCTATTTTACACTACGTGCATTTCATACTTTTAAAATATTATATAGGAATGTTCAAGCGGGCAGATATTGTGAAGTGTCCAAAAATGGCTTCACACCAACTTGTCCCTGAGCCATTAGTATAGACAGCAGGAAACAGTACAGAATTGAACCACTCTGACTACCATTGCAAATTATATTACCAAAAGGAAAGAATAAATTTAGAGATGGCATGGAGCTGCTCTAACTCTCAATAAGGAGTAATACAGCCCAGTTCCAGAAACACTTTGCTGTTTGAATTTCTCTTTCAATCTCAGCTACAGGACAAAACCCAAAGTCATTTGCAGTGTAGTAATATTTACAAACAGGATTTATATTTAAAATAGTAAATCTCACCAAAAGAAGCATACAAAAGTATACAAAAGCACTGTAGTTATGTACCTATAAATGGGTTCTGTACCCACATCTCCGGTTTCAAGCCATGTGACACATCCTTCAATTCAATCAGCCAAATATTATTTTGTTTGTTTTCCTAGGCTTTTTAATACATATAAGAGCTTTTCTCCATTTCCTCAGATTTAGAATAACATATTTAAAGGCATTTAGGACTCATATTAACATCTAAGCAGCAGCAAAATATGTCACTCCATTTTATCCCTCTTAGCTCACTGATTACAAAGTTCTACTAACTGAAAGACAGCACCAGTTCACAAAGATAATCAAGAAGAAAGGTCAGCAGTTTATGCAAGAAGTCCTGGCCTTTCAGGGAACTGCTGGGACTTGAGCTCAGTGCTAGTTTCGAGAAGGAAAAGACAAAGATTCAGTGTCCCTCATCACAGAAGCACAGAATTATTAAGGCTGGAAAAGACCAGTAAGAGTCCAACCATTAACCCAGCACTGTCACCCTCAACACTCAACCATGTTCCTGAGCACCGTGTTCACAGGTGTTTTGAGCATTTCCAGGGATGGTGACTCCACCACCTCCCCTGGCAGCCTGTTCCAATGCTTGACCACCCTTTCAGCAAAGAAATTTATTACCTGGAAGAAAAGACCAACTCTCACCTGTCTACAACCTCCTCTCCGAAGCAATAGTGTCCCCCGAGCCTCCTTTTCTCCAGACTAAACAACTCAGCTCCCTCAGCCACCCCAGATTTGAGCCTCACACTCTTTTTCCTAATCTGTATGAACCTGACAGAGTTGGCCTGACCCTTGCCCTTTCTGTCTTCAAATTTTATTGATCTATAGACTTCAACAGTTCACAGCAGAATCAGAAAATATCTGTGTACCAACACAGGAGCAGTGATCAGCAGCTGGTGCTTAACATCTTGCAGCCTGTACCCTCAGCACTGGCAGCCTCTGCTAATAACAACTGATTGGGCTGCAGACCCGGGCACTAACTCTGCTTGCACTGATTTCCAGGGGAGAATTCCACAAAGTTTTAGCAGAAGCAAGGCTGGGCTCTTTGAATAATGATATTTCATTCATAGCATTTCCTGACCTTGTGTGTCTCTCATCAGCTCTGCAAAGAGCATGTGGGAATGGCCCCAGTCACCCAATGTTATGCTTTTGTTCTCCCAAGAAATAAGGGAAAAAAGTTACAAGAATGTCTGCCAATATAAGAGCGTAAGGAGATACACAACAAGAAGTGATGGATTATAATAAAGAAAAAAAAGTTATTTGAGTCTGCTTTCCCTGACAGAATCTCAACATCACTTGATGGATGATTTGCCAGGGTTCACCAGTCATGTATCCACCTTAAGCTACAACGCTGTGGCAGGAATACGTGTATCTCAGTGTCTAATCAGAATGGCCTGGTCTGAACACCCTCACTCTGAAAAGGCTGCACAGCGGCTTTCACTGCACTTTTGTTATCCATGAGAACACGATTCACTACTTGCAGTTCTCTCCTCAAACTTTCCTAATTTGAATGAGAAGAATAGAACTGTCTTATCTTTATTTTTACCCTTTGGAAGGGAAGAGAAAAATATTTATTCCTAATCCATAGAAAGCAAAGAAAACTGAGGTCATTTAATCTTTAGCTGCATAATGTTAAGCCTGAAAGAAGACCTCAATTTTTTTCAAAGGTCATACTTCATAAATCCTGTAGTTCTGTACCCAGTTGCTCATATCTCACTACTGCTATATATGAAATAATTGAAACCTTTTGTATCTGCACTCTTATATAATTTCTTTACTTGTTCTTTAGACTTTCCAAATTTTAGGCAAAGAAAACAGAGGACTATCTAAAGACCAAGCATACAAGGGATGCCCTTACAGTCTACAGAACTTAGAGGCCCACTGTTTTAATCTACTAGATCAAACACAGTCACAACCCAAGTGATTTTGCCACAACTCAGTATCCAAGGAAACTCTGGATCAGCACTCCTGGAGAGGTTAAGGACTCAGTTGGCAGCCTAGACACTACTTTTACCATTGTGCTTAAAGATGGTCTTTACAGGTATATGGCGGGATTCTTTCCTCCTCTTCCCAAACTACTCTGATTTCATAGGACTGTGTGATAGACTTCATACTCCAAAACTATCAGTCAGTTACTGCCTACATTTATATTCAAATATATTTTAAATCATCCTATTTGTTGGTCATCTTCTGAAGCCAGGAAAGGATTTTATTTTTGCTTAAAACTAAAACAAGAAGGAACTATCTGAATATGCAAAAAGAGGTCTGAAATGTGTTATCATGATTCTTTTCCCCATCAATGAAATTCACATATTTTATTTTTAAACATAATGTATTTTTAATAAAATGTCATATAATAAATACCAAATGCATGATACAGTACCGCATAAAATAGACACCAAATATTTCAAGGCATAATAAATTAACATAAAATAAGTAGTTGGTGCCAGTATGATGAATAGACTGTTTCCCTAAGGACCTGAGTGTTCTCTGTTCAGTGCCTGTGTGTGCACGCCCCATTGAAGTTTATTAGAGCCCAAACCACTGGGATGTGCAGCCCTGCTGTGCACATCAACTATTATGCCTAAAGAGTTAACCTGCCCTAAGCCACCACAGTTGTTGCAAAGTGTTATGTGGCTCAATATGCTCTAAAAATCCAGGCATTCATTTAAGTGCCTGTGTACTAATTTAGAATGAGATCTCAGTCTCTCAGACATAGCTGGTGACACTTTGACAGAACCTGAAAGGCAGAACCTGAAGTGTGGTCTACAAAAGCCTTGCTCAGCCACCACCCAAAAGTGGATTTAAGAAACTGCTCTTTCTGTGTGTCTGAAGAGTAAATCTGGCAACCTCACAGGACATCCAACACTGCCACCTACAATGAAGTTGGAGGAGTTACAGAGCTCCATAAAACAGGTCAGAAAGGTCTTTGGAAAGCTCCGAAGAGTTGTAATCTCCAGCTCAAAATAAGTGTTTTACCAGCTCCTGGAGAAGGAACTCAAACGCTCTACACACCATTTCCATGGAAGATCTGCGACTGAAACCCACAAATCGTGTTCCCTTTTGTTATCTGTTACCTGGCCTAAACCATCCCCCAGCACGGCCCTGCACGAGCAGAAGGGCTGGACTGAAAGCACACTGCAGGGTTTTTCTGATGGGCAGCTCTGCACAGCACAGCAGGCATCTCAAATCCATTTCAGCTGCATCGCTCTCCCAATCCACTGTATACAACTTCAGTGCTACACAGAATGAGGGCTGAAATTTAACTTCCAAGCCATGCATGAAAGGCAGGTATCTCAAAGTGATTGCTTGTGTGCCTATCCCAAGGTTGAGTCCCCTCAGTTTTCAAAACTCCAGAGCTTTCCAAACTCCTACATTAAATTCCTCTCTGGACACTCAAGATCAAAACTATGGTTTGAATTTTTTTGTTTCACTATCCTCCTTTGTCATAAGGAATTAATACTTCTGTACTTTATGGCAAGAATCTCCATTTAATGCTTCTATGGCACTTGGAGATCCTCAGAAGCAAGGTGATATATAAGCAGAAAGCATTAGTATTTAATGACTTGAGGGAAAGAATCTCTTGTTTCATAAAAATGGGAAGGTTATAAGTGCATAAAATGCAAAAACAGCCACTTGAAACTATACTTGAAGGAGTATGTAAAAAAAATTGTATTTGTTGAGGGCTTCTTTTCCTACTACTAAAAAAACCCCACAGCCTGATTAGAAAAGTACAATTTAGGCAACTAGCACACTCAAAAGCTTCTTTGCAGTATATTTTACCTACTGCTTTAACATACAACATGTATCACTTCATTGATGAGTATTTGAAAGAATTGCACTGGTTGACCATTATCAGATAATTACAAAAAAATTCCTCTTCACAGATTTTAGCAAGAACAACATTAATTAAATGATACAGACATTCACAGTGAAACACAAACCCTTGATACCTATAGCACAATACTATGGTTCCTTACAACCAGTTTTGTACCCTTTCAGGGCTAAAATGTTAACTTTCATCTTTCACAATGAATTTAACTTTGCCTCCCAGCTTCACCTTCTTTTTCATACAGTTTTGCTTCAAGTGTTGTCATGTCAAACTATGCTGCAACTATAGCACATTTCTTCTTTTGAGACTTAGTGTTATAATTTGAAAGGAAAATGTTAGAATAATTACCGATGTAATAATAAAACATGGACATACTGTAGATAACTCTGGAATTTTAACTAGGAAATGTAGGTTCACAAAATTATCCTCTGTCCTCCTTTCAATGTGCTGTCACCCTGTGCATATCTTACTTTCATTAATTTAGTATTTTGAACACTGCCAACTTTGTCTTCACATTTCACAATTCATAAACAAAAAGCAAATATGATGCTGCTAAATAAGAGCTTGAAATACAATCTTCTTAGAGAAATATGTATGTCTAAACCAGCCTTGCATTTTATTGATTGCTCTGTACAAAAATATGAAAGCATAAATACTAGGAGATGATTCGTTTTAATTTCTTTGCACTTAGCCATGGCCTCAGCCTAAAGAAGGATCTAACCAGACTCTGACAGTTAAAGATTAACAGTCCTGCCATACCAACAGGCTTGACAAAGGAGCTTAACTTAATCCTTAAGGCAGTGTAGATGTCTTATGTGTATTACTGCATAGAAGCACAACTTTAATAAACACAGTGTAATGTAATTTTCAGTAGTTTTACTGATGTCAAGTATGGGATATGAAGCAAAAAATAATTTGACAGATCTATTTGTTTTCCAAGGGAAACTATTTTTTAGAGATTACTTCTATTTTGAATTTCAGTCTCAGTGCTTTGCAAGGACTGGTATACAAAAAAGCAATTCAAAAAAAAAAAGAGACAAGCAGATGCAACCTCATCATTCACAATCATGAGGGACTCAATTTCAGCTAAACTGGCTTACACACTGCTCTTTTATAGCTGTTTTTACCTCTGATCTGAGTCGCAAGGTTTTCATCCACTTGCTGTGAACAATGCACTCAATTTTAAGAAGTTTTGAGAACTTAAATAACTGTTAGTCCTCAGCCTTAGTATGACATGGATAAGATCACCTCTTGCACCTTCAAAAAGAATTAATCTTCTTTTTTTATTTGCTATAGACCATGAAAATTAACCAACATACCTGGAAGTTCAAATGTTAGGACATTAATTTTCATTTTAAAATGAATTTTTTCACATTATGCACTACAATTATGATATGTCATCTTCATAATGCTGAAAAATATCCCTAGAAAGTGGCATAATTAAAAAATACCATTTCTGAGAAACTTTTAATAAAGTTGATGCATCATATCATCAATCAATTTGTTCTGTATGTGTCTGAGAGCACTGATAGAAGCACAATGGCTCAGTCTCTTTTTAGTATACACTCTGCTTCCAGGTGCTCCTCAACAGTATGAAACCTCAAAGACAGGTCTTCAGGTCCTGAGAGGTGTCTCAAAGCTCGATTTGATGGGAAGATACATGCTATCAGAGCTTTTTGTATGTCTGTGTACGGGATACACTGCTGATCCATCCTGACAGCACTGAGAGCTGTGACAGAAAGCCCGAGAGCCACCCGCACCTTCCATGGAAGCCCAGGATGCTGCACACCCAGTGTCCTTCATGGGAGCAGGAGCATGATCCCCACACTCACAGGTGGCTAACATGCTGTCCCAGTTTCAAATCAGCACAGCTGGGAGTGAAAGGTGATTCTAAAGCCTCATTTCACTTTCCATCCCAAAATGTCCACAGGCATAATTAAAGATACCCTGAAAGCTGTTCTGTATTACATAAACTGCTACAGATCAAAAGGGTTCACTGTGCTGGAAGAAATCAGACACATTAATACCAGAGATACCCTCCTGGCCCTGATATCCCTCCTCCACATCTACCAGCTGCACAAAGTACCTCAATTATAGCCTTAAACCGTCAGGGACACACCAACACTACCCCTGAGAAAGAATATTCAGCATATCTGTAACTAGGTTCATTGCTTCTTTGCACTGCTACTGAGACATAAAGCAGATACAGCAAAAGTGAAAAATGCAGCTCTGGTTTTGATTCTACTTGTAAAAAAACCAGAGCTTTTGGCTGTTCGTAAAATTAAATCAAAATGAAATCCATTAATATGATAATTACATATGGAAAGAGTAACATTAAGACTCAAAGGCAAAGCAGTCTCTTGTTAGTGAAGACATTACTAAATATCCTATCAGCAACAATTCTTCACTGACCAAAATTAAGATACAGTTGTCAGTATTTCCAAAGCAATATATACATGGTAAGAATATGTCTTGGGGTGATTCTATGACAATACTGTATTCCCCATCGCCTGCTTGATTTCTAGTGTACCTTTAAATTGCAAAGGGGGGGAGAGAAAAGACAAATGAAAACACAAACACTACAAATTAAATAAACGGTGCATATAAAAATAGCCATGTTACAAGCAAAAACCCACATAGCTTCATTCTGAAACATGATTTTATAAAGCAAAGAAATTAAAATGTTTTCCTCAGCAAGTATCTGCCCAGAGAAAACAGCAGAATTTGTTGTAAGTGGTGACTCAGATGACTAAATCATGCCCTGTGAACCAAATTTAGTGTCTCATTTCAAACTTTGAAAACCTGATCCACAACATCATCTATCATATTAGGCTGTGGTACAAGAAGGAAATTATGAAAAATAGTCTTTTTTGTGAAGTGTACTAAACATGTTGCAATCTAATGACCAAAATTTAAGTGACAAGAGTACTCTGAGTTATATTCTCCAGTCATATAAGGCAAAAAATTCCTAGCAGTGTGGCAGAGGACTGAAAATGCTCCTCTGGAGCAGAGTTAGGATGTCATTAGGACCTGGACTGACACTGTTTGCTGAGAGATGCAAGCAAATCCTGACCATGCTCCATACAGCCAACCACATGCCAGCGCTGCCCACGAGCTGACTGAGGGACTCACAGAAGCTCCATGTGAAAGCTACATAACCACACCACGTGTGCTGAGCCCAGGACAAAAAACCCTGCCTTTCAGTCAAGCTTATTAGTTCTGGCTTAGCAACAGGCAAACTGCAGCGACTCTGCTGCCAGAGCTGAGCCTGTGCATCTCAAAGGGAGGGCAGAGCGTGCTCCCGTCTGCTGGCAAAATCCCATCCTGACATATGCTTGGACATCATGTCAGCTGGCACTGGGAAAACCCTCACTGAAGGGCTGGGTATTATGTACAGTCCCACTCAGGGCCGAGGTAGTTCTCATGGATAATGTGAGCAATACTATAACAAACTGTCTCAGTCTTCGTAAGGCTCATGAATCACTATTAAAAACAGAGAGAAATCTGGAGCGGTGTTACAAAGAGAATACCTAAGTAGGTGAACAAATGGAAAAAGCAGTGACTTTGTAATAGGTATTTTATTTGTAAAATGTATTTTGGATAGTCATCAATAATATCAACAATGACCATTTTATGGAATATAAACTCTAAGAAAGAAATTACCTAAATAAAACATGAAGTGTTTTGTTATATTTTGTGTTTTAAAAGGAGTTCACCTGCAATTATCCAGGCACAGGCAGATGAGCTGAGGAAGGACAGGCAGTGCTAAGTCTGCATTGCTTCAGCAGCTGCATTCAGACCACTGGCTGCATTTTGAGGTTTTATGTTTCTATTTTAGAGTCAACTAATATGCTGAGATGTGTAAAACGAACCCTTTTACAGCAGCATTAGGACTAAAATGGACAGCAACCAAATTTAGGAGCGCATGTGGCATTATTTTAATCTCCATGGATGAAATTAAACCAAGTGTCAGAAGAACTGACCCAAAGATGCCACACTGAAAGCTGGAGGAGAGCAGGGAAGGGATAGCACAGGTGGTACAACAGCACGTACTCCCTGTGAGCCCCTGCACTCCACACAAAGACTGAGGATAAGGCTGGGAAAGCACTGCTCCCATGCATTTGGCCAAAAGCTTTCTCATAAGGACAATGGACAAGTCTTGGAAACCATGTTCTCTAAACATGTCTTTGCTGTGGCCAAAGGTTCAGTCTCTTCAAATACAAGGTGTACATAATTTGCATGGCTGAAGTTAAAGAACAGCTAGAATACCAAATGCAATTTCAGTCCTTGGCACTGCATTTGAGAATTGTCCAGATGTGTTGTTGGCATGTCTTTACCACTGTTTCCCAGACACTCCATGCAGCTTCCATCTATCTTGACCTCCAAATGCTACAGAAAGCACAGTGCAGAGCCAGCTCAGCTCCAGAAGAAATGTGGCTGCCAAAGACCAGGATTTCCTTGCTCAGATACAGCGTGACTATTCTAGTTTCAAGCTAGCAAGGCTGTCTCAAACTACACTAGGCAGACTTACTGACCCAGCCTCTGCCAGCCTTGGAATCTCTGCATCATTTCATCAGCCCACAGCTACATGCTACCTTCCTGTCTGCTGTGCCAGTTGTGGTTGTTTAAAACATACGCTTAGATTACATCCCTCACTTTATTAAATTTGGTGTGTACCATACATGAAATATAGTAGAGCTGAAGCAGAAAACATTGTATCCTATGACAAGAGGGAATGGCTTTGAACTGAAAGAGAATAGGCATTGATTGGATATTAGGAGAAAATTCTTCACTATGAGCGTGGTGAGGCCCTGGTACAGGCTGCCCAGAGAAGCCGTGGTTGCCCCATCCCTGGAAGTGTTCAAGGCCAGGTGCTACGAGGCTTGGAACAACCTGGTCTAGTGGGAAGTGTTCCTGCCCATTGCGGGACAGGGAGTGCAACAAAATAATCTGTAAGGTCCCTTCCAAGCCAAACCATGAGGTTGATGATTCTGCAGTTATGTGAGTCCTCAGATGTTTATGTTTTGTACAAGTCACGAGCGTGAAGTTCATTGAAATGGAACAAAAGTGTCTATCCACAGAGAAAGTAATGCAGGCAAGAAAGTTTAGAGGGGAATAAGCCTGGATGTAACTCACGTCACTGCCTGCAAAACACAGCCTGGTATCTTGTTTCAAACTGGGAGAAAAGGATTTAACCTCATGCAGGCAAACTGGTAAGCAGTACGCACTCAGTGATGAATGCGGTCTCTAGAACCCTGTTTCTCAGCCAGCCACTTCTTAAACATAACAACAGTTCCTTTAACTTTCCTGTGCACAAGGCTTGGTACAGATGCACATTTGCACAAATTTGCACTGTGGAATTTTTCTTTTCTTTAGAGCTAACTCTTAGACTGATGCTCTGCTGAGTGTTATTACATCTACTTTTATGACCTGCTATAGCTGTGGGCAAGATATATTTGAAGAGTACAAAATTTACAGAGTATTTTGTTTCTGCAATATTAACATCATGCCAATACCTGAGGATGCTAATAACACACTAAAATCAAAATATATTATTTGCTAAACAAAAATGCATATTCCAAATATACTGAATGTTTATTGAGAAATAGTCTCCTCTTCCAGGTTATTTCTAACTAAGCCATCCATTCTGTAATGGAAATTTTTCAACAGCTGCAATGAATTCCTAACATGTATTCAACAACAGGACATACATTTATATATTCTTGTTCCATGTTACTTACAAAAGTCCATATTATTAAACTTGAATTAAGAAAACCTGATCTTTTCTGCCTGTATAGCATATAAACCCATTACTGTTCCCTTATCTTGGACAATGAAGATTTTGTACTACATTGTCATAGTGAAAAAATACTAATCTATTAAATGTATCCGTTTTCCCTCTCTGTGTTTTAAAATAACCCAATCTTATTCTGAAGTTGTCTCACAAGGTTTCAGTAAGGATTCAGTATGCACTATTGCATGTAATAAACACACTGTGCCTCTCAGAATACAGCCCAGACACACAGTGTTACCAGATCTGCCCAAGCTCAGTTCAGATGTGCTGCATTCTCTATGGCAATGAGTCCATGTTCCTCTGTGCCCAGCTCTGTCTTTCATACAGACCATCAAGGGACACCTCAGAGCTCCACTTCTCCATCTGTATTTTGCACTTCTGCTGCAAACAGACTCTCTGAAGGCAGAAAGTTTCAGCCTTGACTCGTTCCCTCACTTCCTATGTGTCCTATTTTTAACTGCATTTGGCTATTTTTGGAATGACAGTAAAGAACAACTAATACTTGCTTTTCCAGCTGAGAGCAAACTTTAGAAGTTAACCTGGTCTTAGCACTTTAGGTTGTAACTATTACAGAGAAAGAGTGATGACTAATGGAGATTGCTCAGGGATGAGGCGAAACGGAGGGAGGTTAAACACCATGATGCTTCACCTCACCTTCAAAGTAGCTTTTGTGCTGTCACATCTGCTTATATCAGCACCAAACGACTGCTGATTTGATCATAATTGCCCTAATTAGAAGTTCAATTAATGCACTGAGTTTCCTATCAATGCCATCTCAGCATCAGGGATGTGCACACAGAGCGTTACTGAGCAATACAGGTTAAACTCGTAAGGAAGGTCACTGGGAAAAGGAAACCACCTGCAATCTACTGTTTTGAGGATATCACATAGTTAGGATGACACTCAATATCCACTTATGCCCCAGGACAAGCAGAAAGGGAGAATTTAAGGAACTCTATTGAGAGATATCCATCAGCTGTGAGCAAAAATTACATTTCCTGTCATTGAAAATCTCATTTAGTTCAGACTTGCTTCCACTAAGGATTAAAAACCTTCAAAAGAACACTTTGTCTTCACAGGAAGATGAAAATAGCCTAAAATGCTCACAGTGAAAGATCATCTGAAAAAGAAGCGCACGATATAGCAACTTTAAATGGTTATCAAATATAATATACTTCAACACATACTAAAAATACAAATGTGGTCATTTAAATTAATGTTGAAAGTGAAGAGAAAAAAAATTAAGGAGTTTTGCTTGAGAAATGAACAAATTTCACAAGCAAAGTGTCACCAGTTCCCTGCCTGAAAGTATTTTGCAAATTCATTGAACTAAGAATTTTGTATGTTCACAAAAGAAGACAGGTAAGCAGATGAGGGAAACAGACAGCATCCACTTATTAAAATATTATGTGTACGATATTCATAAATAGTAAATAGCATATTTACTCATTCTTCACCTTTCACAAATCAGGATAATTTGTGAAAAATTAATATAATCCAGAATCAGTCAAAAAACAGAAGTGCAAAATTTAACATGCTTCTGCAGTTTTTCTTCTACAAAGAAAGAAAGAAAAGAAAAAGAAAAACCACTTTGTCTAGCTCAGTTGCAAAAATAAGATAACATATTACGACCAGTATACAGTATCAAATATTACTGTGAGATGTGACTTTTTTAAAACATGAGAAAATTAAAACACAATTCTGCATCAACTGTCAACCTGACTATCTACTAATTATGTTTTTACTGAAATAAATCATCAATATCTTGTGATACAGTCTCTGAAATAATCTTCTTGCTTCAGTTTCTATGAAAGAATAAAGCTATATCATAAAATGTCACAAATTATATGGGGCAAGATCTTCACCTGGTATAAACTCCAAAGCCTTCTCTTGTTTTCAGTATTACAACAATGATTTTTCTCTCCTTTATCTTCCCAATCACCAGGAAATGATCAGAACATGGCTAGTTTGTGGTTGGGTAGGTTCTGAGGCAACACGCTACATTAACGAACATTTACAACATCATGCACTAGATGCATACCAAACATCTTTCAGTTTTCAGGGACATTTCAATATTTAATAGTATCTGTGCTCTTTTGAGACCATTTTTTAAGCAACAGATCCCGACTTCTGCCTGGACTCACTACCCCTGCTAGTTAGATTTAATCTTTAACAGCATTTCTTTTAGAAAGAATTAGGCAATAGTGTTAACTGTAAAGTATGACTTTTTCTTATTATCCTAGCTAACATTTCTCTCTCAAGCATACACTGGAGTCAGAATTCTATAAAAGATGTGTCCAACTACAGAACACAGCCTTTTTCATAAAATAAATGTATAAACTGCACAGCAACTGATACCTACATGTAAACATTTTAAAATATTTCAAGACATTCTAAGTAGCAGCAGTGCCACGCTAGAACTACTGGTTCCTTGCAGAGATGCCAAGCAACCTGGAAAACAGGAAAATGTACCATAATTTGCTGTCATTGCTGCACTCTCTGTATTGCCCTGTGTGAGCAGCTAGAGCACACAGAAACTGCTAAAAATTTTAGACAAGGGTCATCAAAATGAATGTTAGCCTGAAAAAGCAAACTACTGCAGTAGCTCAAAAGTAAGAAAATTGTAAAGCACAGGACGGTAATTATTAAAAAGCTGGGTAAGTCTGGAAAAACAATTGTCTCTGCTCTGCGTGTGTGGATATTCAGTTACATTCCCTGACTGATATGGTATTTTTTAATTTTTTTTTAAGATGCCAACTTTATAAGGATTTAAACAAACCTACAGTTTATCAGTGGCAGGTAACTACAGCACCTAAAAATAAAAAAAGCCAGGAAGCCAAGAGAGCACTGAGCAAAGGGTGTTTTGGACTCCCACCTTGCCTAGGTCTCTGACAAATGGAAGGGTCCCCAACAAGGTTATTCCAGAATAAAGTCTCCCCCTTGTGGATCTCTCACATAATAAAAACTCCATCAAATCCTTAATTGCATAATAAAGTTTGTGTTCCTTCCTTTGCAGGTAAGAATTTCAGGGGCAAATAGGAGCATGTAATGAAATCATGGTACATGGTTTACTTAACTCTGTGGGCTTGATCCCACTTCAGGCAAGACAAGCTGTTTTGCTGTAAGATACATTATGGTTGTGTAATAAATTCATTTAAAAGACACTAAAACCCTCAAATTAATTTTATTTCTTATCATCTCTATATTTAGCCACAAAGGTTGGTTTAGTGAAGTCCCCCAAAACTATCCAGCCCCAAACTGTCAATGGTTTAATGAGGCAAAAATTCAAATTCCAAAGTCATTTGATTTAATAATTACTAAAAATAATATCAAACATGGCAAGATTCCCACCTGAATTTAAGTGCACAAAGTTTACTATCCTGAAAAAAATAGTTTCACCCAAGAGCAACTTTTTGCAACTCAGAGATTAAGGAGCTATAGCAGCACTATTTGCAGAACGACTCTTCCTCAAACACTTCATTAACTACACTGTTCTCTGATCTGCATTAATTTAGCGGGATCACAAAGATTTCTTTGCATATGATAATTCACATTATCATAAATTAAGAAATCATTGTGATCACTTAAACTATCCTGTTGATCTCAATTCGCTCTTATGGTATTTAAATTGTTTCTAATAAATCATACATTTTGACTTCAGGATTGATTTTGATTTTTTTTTTATTTTTTAAGAAACAAAATCCTGGATGGCTTGAAATATTATTCAATTACATACGTAAAAAACTCGTATTTTCTTTGCAGCACCAACTGTTGAATCAATACTGGGTAAAAAGCTTTTTAACTATCCAGAGACATGTTCTCACATTCATTTCAGAATTGTAATATAATGGTTAAATATTTATTTCTTGCAAGTTCTGGAATAGTGCTAGGTTTCCTACTTTCATTAACATTCTCTTATTTGTATGCAGTAATTGCTCTAAAAATATTAGCATTGTAATTCCTCTCTAGCACTATGATAAATCAACAGAAAGGCTTATGCCCACGCCTCCCCACAGAAGAGCATAATTCCGCTTCCCTCAATGCCAACGTGACAAAACCTCTTTAATTTCAGGATTACACTCAAAGAATTCATGAAAGATGTCCCTTTGGTGGTCAGGACTCCCATCCTTTCTAGCTGCAGAGCAGATGCAGTAGCTGAGCAGTGCTACCCTCAATGAGCCTCTGTAGGAAGCAACAGCTCCTCGAAGTAGAAGTTGCCACTTCTTCACTTTGTTTCAGTCCTTGACCTCTCAATAGCAACTATCAGCAAACCGTGTTTTCTGTTCAAAACGTGAGATTTTTTTATGATACAACATCTGGCTATTGGGAACAAAAAGAGATACTATATATTCATTTCAAACATCCATCAACAATGTCTGTCAACTGCTGTTACTCTGGGACACGCAGAGGTGAAATGACAAGAATCCACTTGCATCTCTGAATCCACAGCATTTCTGAATTTTTTTGTTCCAAGAATTCAGCTCGACAAAAATTAAGTATGCACTGCTAAACTGTAAAAAGCTACTAAAGCTAAGTAAAGGGGTTCTGATCTCTGATGCTTGACATATGGAAAAATGGGCTTGCAGAAACCATGAAGGCAAAGACTAGAAACTCCTGCAATAAACCTCTTCAACCCAGTAAAAAAAACCAACATATTTTACTGTATTCTCAGAGACTGCCTGCTTATCTTGACAGTATGGATGAGGAACTACAGTTCTTACTGAATATAAAATAAAAGGAGAAAAATAATTGGTAATTACAATATTGCAGCCTGTATTTCAAAATCATTGTTACTTTACTAAGTGCCCAGATTTTCTGGCAAATAGTCTCCACACATGATCATCCAGCACTACTAAATGAGCTGTATTGCTAGTAGTGACAGACATTTGTAATACATGATATTTCACAATGAGGACAATTGTTAAATTTTATCCCTGAAGAAAAATATCTATACTACCACGTACTTTAGCAGCTTGTGTGTCAATATTTGCATCGTGATTATGCATTAATAATAACATCAGTACTTATCATACAGCTTCTACATATATGTGCATACTTACTCTCATTATATGCAACAGAATAGATACAACACCACAAGCATGAAAGGAGATTTTCAAATTGAAGTTAAAGCAAATTATGGGATCCAGAAACAAGGACAAGACTGATCCAGACATTCAGCCTACTGCTACCTGTCATTCATGCATGAACACATACCAAGGATGAATTTTGTATAATGGTCATTCAGGTTCAGGTCATTCAACCTGATAGATAATTCCAAGACTCTATACGGGAAATTAAGGAAGCTATACTGTGAAAAATCTACCATTCATTGTCATGTCACACCATTACCTCTGTGCTATCAAAATAACATGTACCATTGCTGAAGTAATTCCTGCCTTACCTTTGCAAGCCTGTTGTCCTCAAACAACAGATACTTCTCATCTCCTTCCAGACTCCCCCTCTCCTCAAGTATCATGTCCTTCTCACAGCTACAGAATTTTACCTTGCTCTGTTCTTGCCGCTCTCCTCACATTCCTTACAACTTCCCCAATTCCCTCATTTCCCTTGCTATTTAAGCAGTCTTCTCTGAAGTTTTCAGTGTCCCACCCAAACCACATGTTCTCTGAACGTCTCACCATTCCTCAGTTCATGCTATCTCTCCCTATTCTCACCATCACCAGTCCTGCATCCTTCTTTTTCCAAACCATGAATGCCTGCAATCTTTTGTATTTTCCATTTTTTATTACTCATGAAAGCTATGTATTCTGGGATTATAATCCATGTCAAACACATGGATTACCAAATCAAACTATAAAAAGAAATACATTATTAAGAAACAAAGCCCCTTTCTCCCCTGTCTCCTTATGGTAATTCAGTGTCCTCACTGCTCTGTATACCACAGTGGCACAGCTCTCTGCATGATCTCACGTGCATTAAAATAAGACAAAGCAAGATGAGAACACAGCAGGGATTGCACAATATTCTTTTTGACCCACAGAAGTTAGGTGGAAAAGTTATTAAACATCCATCAGATTATTACTGTGAGGCATGAGCCGTGTGAAATGAAATTCAGAAATGGAGTATCTGTGGGGTTTGGGCCATATTAAAATATATTAAAAGGCCGAAGGATCATCTTTCTCCAAAACACAGGGAAACATTAAAATTACCCGGAAAACAACAGAAGAGTGATTTCAAGTATGGCCTGTTAATGAGTGTTTGTGAGTCTGGAGAAACCAGCAGGAGCTGTTATCAGAATCAGAAGGCTACTCACACATGCATCCCAAAAAACCCATAGATGTCTTTTCAGTTACTGCTGTTTACAAAAATCATGTGCACATATATCTACACCTATCACTACAGTCATGTTCAAGAAGAACTAAAGAATTACAAGAGTACACATCAGACAGTAGGAAGCTCATGGCCAAACTTGCTTTTTCTATAGACATTACATTTGAGAATTTCCAGGAGAGCCATATAAGAAAGCAAATAAAGCCTACAAGGCACCATCATGTGCTATTTTTCTATGCTAAGAGCCCTACAGATAACTCTTGCATAGAAAGTTATGCCAGAAGGAACAATAAAAATCTCTGTACATCAAAGTCACTAGTCTTCACACAGCACCTCTAAACTGAGCTCAGTAACTTGTTTGACAACATATCTTTCAGAAGGTTGTCAGTCTGGATGTGAAAACATAAGAAAGTTGCGAATCCTCATTTCTCTTGCTTATTTTTCACAGTAAATTTTTACTGCAAGTTGTATGTGCACTAAACAATATCTGGGGTTTTGGAAGAGGAAGACCTTGGAATTTCCAGATGAAAGCAACAAACCAAACATCAAACAAAAAGTAGAGGAATCTGCCTTCTGAGAAACATACTGAAGCTTGACTATCTCTTTGGCATGGATGTGCCACCTTGCTCACTTTATGTCACTGCATCTGTCCTGTGAGCTATCAAAGCTTAGTCTGCCTATCTCTGGTAAACAAGTATTATAGTCTGACAACACAGACTGGTAATTCCTCTATCAAGGGGAGGGACACCATTTTGCTCACCATTAAAGAAATGCCCCAAATTTCCAGAATGGAAACTACGGTTGACAACTTCTGCTTCCCAGAAAGGAGATGAAAAGGTCATTTGTGCAGGAGACTTTTTTTCTTCCTATCACCAAATGAGCTAAGAATAAACACCTACCTATTGACTTTGCCCTCCAGTAAATAAACTTCATTCTTCAACCCTTACTAATATCATCATAAACATACATTTATACTGTACGTAGAGTATACAACATTAGAAACAAAACACTTCACCCCCCGCCCTTCTACTGTGCAAGGGAGAAGAGAAGCAGCGCTGCACAAATACCCAACCGCGGGCTGGAGCCCGGCTCCCGACCCCGGTAATTCCTGCCCTCGGGCCGGGCGCGACGGCACCTGGAGGCCGCGTAAGCCAACCCCGACAGCGAGGCAGGCAGGACACGGTGACCTCGCCGAGGGGAACCGGGCATCTCAGGGGGGGCAGGAGGGAACGCTCGGTAGGTTCGGGGTCGGTGCCCCCCGGGGGAGGGCGGGCAGCGCGGGGTCCCGGCTGCCCCGGGAGCCGGGAGGGAGGGGCGGTCCCGCGGCTCACCTTGTGCTCCAGGACGCTGATGTAGCCCTCCAGGAGGCCGGCCCCGACGGGCAGAGCCGGGTGGCGCTGGCCGCGTTCCGGCGGGCAGCTGGGCACCGCCGCCACCTGCTGCTGCCGCCGCCGCGGCTCCGGGTGGCCCCCGCCGATGCCGATGCCGCCGTACATGAGCAACAAGCTGGTGCACATGGTGGTGAGCGCCAGGCAGACGGCCAGCCCGTGGCGCTGCGGGGGGCAGAGAGAGAGCCGGCTCAGCGGGCTCCCCCCGCCGCGGGGCCCAGCGGGGCGCGCCGCTTCCCCGCCGGCGCACCCGCAAGTTTCACCCGCCAGACACCCGGCAGAAGTGCGAGGAGAGAACTGAGGAAGCCCCTCCGTGCTCCTCCTGCCCCCTCGCCAGCCCGCTCCCGCGCCTCCCTCCTCCTCCCCCAGCCCTGCTTCCTCGCCTCTTCTCCCCTCCGTGCGCCCGGCTACCCCGCGCCTCTCATGCCCGTACCGCCGTCCCCCTTTGGGCATCTCATTCCTGCATTTTAACGAGTGTTGGGGACTGTAGCGCTTCCCCCCGCCCAGCTACCTCCAGCCTCGTCCTTTAAGCAGATCGGTTTTCTGTACGCTCCTTAAAACGCACACACACACAAAACCCCCAAACCACGAGCAACACGAATAAAAGAAAGCAGGCGGAAAGTTCTTGGCCGCCGCCACAGAGGTTTGGTCGCCTTCGCGCGATCCCGGAGAACCGCGGAGATGCGGCTCGGGGAAGGCTGGAGCGTGTGCAGGGTGCCCGGGGCAGCCCCGCTCCGCGCCTCTCCCCTGCTCTCCTCCCCGCCGCTGGAGCCGGGATGAGCCGTGCCAACAATGCACTTACCATCAGGGTCTTCATTTTGTGCGCCTCCCGGCCGCCAGTCCTCCCGCTCCCCGCTAGGCTCGGCATGGCGGGGAAGCCGCAGACATGGCTCGGCCAGGGAAGCGCCGCCGTGGCGGGGATTAGGGGGGAATTACACTCGGCCGGACCCTCGGAGCCTGCCAGAGCCGGGTCCTCGGCTGCCCCGCCTGCCTCCGCCTCCGCCTCCGCCTCCCGCTGCCGGCACAGCGGCGACTTCAGGGCAGGTGGAAGTTAACTTCTGCCTCCCGCTCGGGCGCTGCTCCGCCGGCGAGCCCACGGCGCGAGGGGGCGGCAGCGGCGGCATCGCCGCGGACACCGGGCGGGCACCGGGCGGGC
>VWPU01006152.1:4226-76956 GCA_013398955.1 Callaeas wilsoni
CCCCGAGGTCGACCCTCTGGCCCCGCAGGGCGCTCCTCCGATCGCGGGGCGCAGAGGGAAGCCCAGAGAATCCCAGGGGAGTGGTTCCCGCTCGGGGTGCAGAGGGAATCCGAGGGGAGGGGTTCCCTCTCGCGGTGCAGAGGGAATCCCAGCGAAGGGGTTCCCTCTCGAGCCGCGGAGGGAGGCCCAGGGAATCCCAGGGAAGGGGGGGTCCCTCCCGAGGAGCAGAGGGAGTCCCAGGGGAGGGGTTCCCTCTCGGGGTGCGGAGGGCATCCCAGGGAAGGGGTGCCCTCTCGGGGTGTGGAGGGAATCCCAGGGAAGGGGGGGTCCCTCCCGAGGAGCAGAGGGAGTCCCAGGGGAGGGGTTCCCTCTCGGGGTGCGGAGGGCATCCCAGGGAAGGGGTGCCCTCTCGGGGTGTGGAGGGAATCCCAGGGAAGGGGGGGTCCCTCCCGAGGAGCAGAGGGAGTCCCAGGGGAGGGGTTCCCTCTCGGGGTGCGGAGGGCATCCCAGGGAAGGGGTTCCCTGTCGGGGTGCAGAGGCACTCAGGACCCCAAGAAAGGTTCTCCCACTCAGAGACGAGAGGGAGCCTGGCAGGAGCTCTCCTGCCACTGGGAAAGGGAGACAGAGATCCCTTAAAACAGCCCTAAAGAGGGAAAAGCAATTACGATGTGTGAAAGTGCTAACAGAACAGGTTAGCATTTAATAGCTCTTCCAAGCCATCTTGGAGGATATCTCCTACCCGGTTTCTCAGCGTTTATTCCGTTTCTTTCATTATTCCCATTCATCCTGAATTCAGTGCCAACCTTGGCACCATGGGGGACTTCCAATGTTTTGACTCCTCAGATCATCAACCTGCCTTGGAAACGAGACAGATTCCTTGCCACATATTTTGTTTTTATTTAGTAGAGGCCAGAAATAAAAAAAGAAGAGGGAGGAGTTGGGACGCTTGCCTTGCTCCTGCGGCTTTAAGGTTCTTTGGAAAATCGGTTATCAAGAGGTGGCCTTTTTTGGGGAGATTCAACTGATACTACGATGTTCAATTAAGCTCATTGAAAGAAGATGAAGAGACAATTTAATCACAGTTTGTGAGCACCTACACAGGGAGAACATTTGATACAAGAGGATCCTTTAACAGGCAAAGGCATTGAGTTACCAGTTGAATTTAGCCAAATTAAATTAGAAATAAAATTATTAATTTTTTTTTTCTTTTTTTAACCAGGGCACTTTACCATTGTAACGAGTGATCAAGATAAAGTCAGGAAATCCTGGCTTTGAATCAGGATGAGCTGAACTGATGTGCTGCATTCCCAGAGTTGCTCAGGTTTAGGGTCAGGAAGTGTCGACCTGGGTGCTGACTGTAGGTCATGGAACCATGGAATGGTTTGGGTTGGGAGGGACCCCAAAAGTCACCCCATTCCACCCCCTGCCATGGACAGGGACACCTTCCACTGTCCCAGGCTGTCCCTTGGAAAGGTGGGACCTGAATCCAGGCTCAGAGCACTCTGAAGTGCCTGGGGGAGCTGGCAGCAGCTGGCAGGGAGGTTTGATGGGTATCACACAGAAATTGAATTATTTGTTGGAAAGATGACACTTTCTAGCCCTGTAAATTCAAGGATTATCCTGAGCAGAAACATTGACTGCAAGGAAATTAGAAAGAAAGTGCAGGGCTCTTTCAGTCAAGGTCTGAAATCCTGAACAGATTCCCATCCTGAGCTGTAAAAGCAGGAGAATCCTTTTCCAAGCAGCACAAACCACCTCCCACCACGAAACCACTGGGAACCATAAATCTCGCAGAAGGGAACTTCTTTTTCCCCTAATTTACATGTTATCTGCATTCCACTGTCTTCCCATTCCCAGTTTTGGCACCGAGGTGTAGCAGTGGTGTAAACATCAATATTTTAATGTCAAAGACGAATACAAAAAGAAATTGAATTCCAGTAAGTATAAAGGAAATACAGCAATGGCTCTCCTATTGAATCCTCTGCAGATTCCAGATAATGGATTATTCAGAGACCTTCAGCTCATAAAAAGGTGCCCTTTATTCCTGGAATTTGATGCAGTTCTCCCTTAAACTGTGATTATTTTCTGATTCCGTTACCAAGTAGATTTTGACACAGTGGTACAATTTCCTTATCTCTCTCTTAAAAGTTGCTGCGCTGGGCTGTGTAAATGAAAACAGCAGCATTTTCCATGTGGATTTTTTTCCCATATGTGTGATGTTTATTAAAAAGAATAAATCTGAGGGATACTTCCCAGCACAGCAGAATGGGAAATGCAGCTGCTCCCTGCAGGTGCTTCCAGCTGATAAATAAACCTCACTGCCTGGCCACACACAGCAAGAGATTTTAACATGCAGGAAAAGCGTGTGGAACTCCAACCACCGAGCTGGAAACGCAGCAGAGATGAGGAATATCTGCAATGGGTGCAAACTGATCCAAATTCAGACAGAAAGCATCACTGGGCTGGTCCAGCACCTCCCTGAGCACTCATTCTCCCAAAAATCCAGTGTGCACACAAAGCTCCTCGTGACTGGGGCTTGTTGGGGATGGAAACCATCAGCTCAGGGGGTTTGGGGTTCTCGGGTGTTGTGTTCAACATGGGGATCTCTCTCGGTTTGGCTCTTCCTTGGGAATCTCAGCTATGGAAATATGGTGCAATTCAGAAATGCAATCCAGAAATGCCCTGCTGGCTGCTGAAATCTCTGCTGCTCTACAGAAAGGAGAGTTTGTCTTTCACAGATCTAGAAGTTCCCTAATCACCCAACAGTCCCTCAGGTTTATGAAGAGGTTTTGTTTCTAGGGCATTTTTTTAGATATAAAATAAGGGTCCAGACTGATTTCCCACTTGGCAGCACAGAAAAATCACCCAAAGGCTTTTCTTTTTTTTTTTTTTTTAATGAGTTTTAAAAACCTCTGTTGCCTACAGCCCAGTCCATTATTCTGGGAGGATAATCCTACATTAAAAGGGGAGTGACTTGATGTTCTCACAGGCTTTTCCCCTCCCTTGGCTTTTATGATCCTTGGTCACTGATGTTCAGGGTGGCTTTGGATAAACTGGACTTTGAGGGCTCCATTTTCATTTGGGAAATGCTCACTAATTTGACAGGGTATTAGATGGCTTAATTAATACTGCAGACCTTTGATAGGCTCAGATGTGAGACCCTCCAGAAGAACTGGCTGTAAAGCAGATAAAACCATCAACCATTCCTTTCTAACAAATTCCCAACCCTGATCAAAGGGATTGGGCTGCCTCCTTGCCTCCAAGGCTGCAATCCTCTGGGATCCTGATGACCTGTTGGTGTTTCTTGGAGGAAAAAGCACAGTTAGGGCAAGTTCAGCATGGAATAAGCTCCTGTTTAATGCCAGAGTTTACCAGGAGCCGCTCACTTTGCAGGAGAACTGCAGCAGGAGACAATTGACCCTAACACAGCTCCGTGCCTTTGCCTTTGATTCGGGCCACACAGCTGAATTTGTGGGCAATTACAGAGGGAGCATGAAGACATAATTAAAGGTTAGAAGAGGTGGACACAGAAGGAATAGCTCTGGAATTAAAGTGCACTAATTCACTCTGGCTTGTGGGGACACAAACAAGCTCTCAGCCCTGCGGGGTTCAGAGGAGAGCTCTGGGGTTACCTGAGCGGGCAACCCCAGCTCCCAGAGATCTCAGGGCGGCAGAGACACAACACTCACACCTCGCCAAATGGATGAAAGAAGCATTGTTGGTGTGGCTCGGTGTTCTTTACATCACAAATTGCACTTTCAAATAGAGAAAACTGATTTCTGTGCTTTGGATATTAAGTAGCCAAGACACAGAATTCCAGCCAGACTCAACGTGGCTCACAGAATTTTTGACAGACTTTTTCATCCTCAGGAAAAAGCCCCCACTGGTGGTACATCCATGGACAGCCCTCTGGATAAGAAGGATGCATCATTCAGGGTTAAAATTAATGTAGTGAGATTTAGGAGGTCAGAGCTATATTTGATTTCATATTGTCATACCTCTTCAAGGTAGTTCTAGCATGACCTTAGACAGGTCACCTCTCCCCCTCATTGCTTGAATTCCCTACCCATAAAGTGGTAATAATTATATTTATACACCTCCAAGGAGTGCCACAAACCTCATTCAGTAATACACATTTGGAGATCTTCATATGGAACTTATTATTTAGAAAGTGTCGTAAGAAACCGTTCCCCCAAAAATTTGGTTTTCAGGGTTTTGTGATGCAGCATAACCTGATAAAACCCAGACCTGGAAGAACCCACGGTGCAACACTGAAATGGTTGCATTCCCTAAGGAAAAATCGAGGCACATTGGGAATTCCCGAGCCCACAGCTGCCTGCAATGTGCAGAAGTTCTGCGTTCAGGAGGGATAGGGATCCCACCTGTTCTGGGATGGTGAGAATGCAGAGAAAGCAATACACCACCCAAAGGATGAAAGGCAAGGAGGAAAAGCCCAGCAAACGTGTGTCATTATGGAAACAGCCCTGAACAGCCACAGCAGTTCCACAGAAACTTTTGGGTAACAACAAACACACCAGAGCGCAATGGCAACAACAATGCCCAGAATTATCTCCACCAATATGAATTGTCTTAAAGAGAGTCATTTAAGTTCTCTCTTTGCATCTGTAAACAGGAGCTGAATTGATAATAAATACAACCAGAGCAACGAAAAGATTCTGCATTACATTCTATTATGGGCCCTCTCCTCCTGCCTGGAGCGTGGAGATATTCCTTACAACTGAACTGCAGATGATCCTGCAGCCAGTGAAGCGTGCTTGGTACAGAGAAACCAGGAGGCTGGGGAGCAGCAAAAAGCCTCTCAGGTCACTGGGTGATTACCAGCCAGGTCGTAGGGATCTGTGCTGTTTAATATTTCACTGGAACGCAATTTCCCTGCTGGGATCTCTGAGCACTCGGCAAACATTAAGGCTGAGGGACACACACAGTTCTTGTCTTGCATGGGGAGATTGCCAGGGATGAGTCCTGCTGCTGTTCCAAAGGCAGAGAGGGGCTAAGGGGCCTCTGAGAAGGCAGCACTTGGGATCAGAGAGGGTAAACATGACAGGAGAGAGGGTAGGCATGGTATCAGTGAGGGGACGGGGTATCAGTGGGGGGACATGATATCAGAGAAGGGGACATGGTATCAGTGAGGGGACATGATATCAGAGAGGGGACATGGTATCAGAGATGGGGAAATGGTCTCAGAGATGGAGGACATGATATCAGAGAGGGGACATGGTATCAGAGATGGGGAAATGGTCTCAGAGATGGAGGACATGATATCAGAGAGGGGACATGGTATCAGAGATGGGGAAATGGTCTCAGAGATGGAGGACATGATATCAGAGAGGGGACATGGTATCAGAGATGGGGAAATGGTCTCAGAGATGGAGGACATGATATCAGAGAGGGGACATGGTATCAGAGATGGGGAAATGGTCTCAGAGATGGAGGACATGATATCAGAGAGGGGACATGGTATCAGAGATGGGGAAATGGTCTCAGAGATGGAGGACATGATATCAGAGAGGGGACATGGTATCAGAGATGGGGAAATGGTCTCAGAGATGGAGGACATGATATCAGAGAGGGGACATGGTATCAGAGATGGGGGACATGACATCAGAGAGGGAGGGCATGGTAGAGAGGAGGGACATGGTATCAGTGGGGGGACATAATATCAAAGAGGGTGGACATGATATCAGAGGGGGGACACGATATCAGAGAGGGGGGACATGATATCAGAGAGGGGACATGGTATCAGAGATGGGGGACATGATATCAGTGAGGGGACATGATATCAGTGGGGGGACACGATATCAGTGAGGGGGACATGATATCAGTGGGGGGACACGATATCAGTGAGGGGGACATGATATCAGTGAGGGGACATGATATAGAGATGGGGGACATTGTATTAGAGAGGAGGGACATGGTATCAGAGAGGGGACATGGAAACAGAGCGGGGGGACATGATAGAGAGGGGGGACACGATATCAGAGATGGGGGACATGATATCAGAGAGGGGATATGATATCAACAAGGGTAGATATGATATCAGAGAGAGTAGACACGATATCAGTGAGGCGACGTGATATCAGAGAGGGTAGACACGATATCAGTGATGGGACATGATATCAGAGATGGGGACATGGTATCAGAGAGGGGGGACATGGTATCAGAGATGGGGGACATGACATCAGAGAGGGAGGGCATGGTAGAGAGGAGGGACATGGTATCAGTGGGGGGACATAATATCAAAGAGGGTGGACATGATATCAGAGGGGGGAGAGGATATCAGGGGGGGGGCATGATATAAAAGGTGGGGACATGGTATCAGAGATGGAGGACATGATATCAGAGATGGGACATTATATCAACAAGGGTAGATATGATATCAAAGAGGGTAGACACGATATCAGTGAGGGGACATGATATCAGAGATGGGGGACATGATATCAGAGAGGGGACATGGTATCAGAGATGGGGACATGGTCTCAGAGATGGAGGACATGATATCAGAGAGGGGACATGATATAGAGATGGGGGACATTGTATTAGAGAGGAGGGACATGGTATCAGAGAGGGGACATGGAAACAGAGAGGGGGGACATGATAGAGAGGGGGGACACGATATCAGAGATGGGGGACATGATATCAGAGAGGGGATATGATATCAACAAGGGTAGATATGATATCAGAGAGAGTAGACACGATATCAGTGAGGCGACGTGATATCAGAGAGGGTAGACACGATATCAGTGATGGGACATGATATCAGAGATGGGGACATGGTATCAGAGATGGAGGACATGATATCAGAGATGGGACACGATATCAGAGAGGGGAAATCTCAGCAGGCCTCAGTGAGAGGTCTGTGTGCAGCTGGACAAAAGGAGAGGCTGACTCACGGGCAGGAGCAGCCAGTGCTGCGCAGGAGCTGTGCCACCTCCATCAGCTGGACCATGAAAGTGCAAAAGCAGCAGCCTCAGCATGGCACAGGCTATTGTAGGCATGGGGGGTCATTATTTTCTGGACGCAGCTGGGAGGTGGGCGAAGGGGCTGCCCAGGCTTCCCCAACCCTTCCCTGGGAGATGTGGAGTGCTGGAGCAGCCCTTCCATCACCTCATCCACTCAGTGAAGTGTAGGAGCACACTGCTCTGTGCCTGGGGCACTCAGTGCCTCTGGCTTTTCTCAGGAGAGCCCCTATTCCTGCTTCTCCTGCCAGCTCCACCACAGAAATCCCTGCGAGCCAAGTGACCTCGCCCTGTGCTTCCCCACTGGCATTTAGAACCTGAGACTCCCAAAACGCCCTCTGCTCACCTCCCTCGCTCTCCTGAGGTTCTCATAAGCTCGTGAGTGTTGTTTTAAAGCCCAAATCCTAAACAGGCAGCAAAACAAGCTAAGATTCAGCTCATGTTTAGGCAGGCAACCTCGCTATCAGCATCCTGCCAAATGCCAACTGTTATTTGCCTCATCCAAAGGCTCTGCTCCTCTACCTGCACGTTTTGATTGGATTAGGATCCCTCACTCCAGAGCAGAGCCATTTGCTGCCATTCTTTCAGCAATTCAATTTTGCCCAATGTTATGGGGAACAGCCTGCCTTGAGAAGTGAGTCAGGGCATTACTTTACTTTTACCAGTCTGCTTTAAACAAATATTAGAGAGCAGTGCTCCCCTGGGTACCGTTACAGCAAACAGCAATTTTCAAGCAAGCTCCAGAGTAGATTGCCACTGAGATGCTTCTGTACTTGTAGGATGTCTATTATGCACTTATGGCACTTGTGAGAGGGGTGATGGTGGGGAAAATTTCACTGGCCTTACACAGGAATAACAGTGTGCCAAGCTAATAAACTGCGCTTCCTCGGAGTGTGCAGGGACCGTGTGTGTTCCACACAACCTGATTTTTCATTTCCTTTTGGGGTGCAGAGTTGGGGCTTATGATACAGATGCCTCTGCACAAAGGAGGGCCACAGTGGCAGGACACAGGATGTTTGCTGTCCCTTCCTGTGTCCCCTGAGCCCTCTGTCCCCTGGGCAAGGCCTGAGGAGCAGCAGCATCCCCCTGCTCCAAGCAGCATTTCTCAGCCCTTCTTGCCCCAGATTTCCTTACCTCCCCTTCGCTCCCCACTCGCCTTTTCAGCTTCTCTGCCCCGCTCGGCTCTTGCCATGGAAATTGTGATGATTTCCATCCAGCTCATGCCCTTCCACACCCTTTTCCCATCTCACATCCCCAGAACGTTTTCCTGCACTGGCTCCTGCTGGGGTGGCAGGGTGTGTCTGTCCCCTTCAGTGGGATCCTGCCGGGACAGACTCCCTGGAGCAGCTCCCAGAGGGGCAATTCTCACTCAAAACTTCAGGCAGGCAGGGAAATACCGTGGCTGCAGACCTGTTCCTCCCTCCAGCAATGCGTAGCTGTTTGTTAGACTTCAAACCCTGTAGCTGAGCTCTCCTACATCAAGGGTCCCCCCAGCAGAGCTCAAAGGAAAAAGGGTTAAAAAATGACTCTATAAGGAGACCCTCACACAAGTTCAACGTGCTCTTTCCTAATCAGCTGCTAAGCCTCGTGAAAAACTGAGTTGGGAGAGAATTCCAAGCGTTTCTGATGTGTCTTTCCAGAGTGAGAGCCCGCAGAGTGGCCACGTGTCCTCCCAGTTATCAGCTAAGGGGGTTTGGCAATGCTGGGCTGGAGTTTGGAGCTGGGAGCTTCCAGCTCCAAAACCATCCCCTCATTCCAAGGTCCAGCTCTTCCCCCCTGCTTGGAAGCTTGTTCTGTCGCGGCACCGACATTCCAGGAGGGATGAGAGCATTCCTGAGCGTTTGGGGAGGGGAACAAGTATTTGGAAGAGTCTCCGAATCAGGATCAGGGCAGGCAGCAAAAGCACGAGCTGCTGCCTCAGATGCACTTCATTGGTATTCTGCAGGCAGCTGGTCTAGAGACTGCACAAAATTATTTTCAAACAGGAATTACAATTGGCAAGGCAAAATGAGAGAGATGGAGAGAATTTTGGGGGCATTTGTCAGCTGAGAGCCTCAAGGTTGTGTTCAAGCTGATGACAGAGTAAACACAAGAAAAGCTGAAACAAATGGTGCTCCGTGGATCAAAGCAACGCGATTCTGCCACAGATACTTAGCAGTAAAAGGCTTTTCATTGTGGAAAAAGGGAGCGATTCCAATGCGAATCCACGATGAATGGAAAAACAAAACTCTCTCCTGCTGAACACAGGCTGGCAGGGGAGCGCGGCTTGGGGTAAGCCCTGCGTGCCCTTCCAGAGCCAGATTTATGCAGCAAAGCAGCGATTCCTTCCCGGAGCCCCATTCCCTCCATGTCTGCTGCTGGGCTGACAGACACGAGGCTTCATTCTGCCAAATTTGTCAGTCTTGACCTGCGAGTCTGATCTGGGGGAAATTCTATTCATTGCTGGATAAATAATGCATGGGCGGCCATGCATTTTTCATGCTAAGACTTTTAAAGGCCACTGTAGTGATGCATGTAAATTCAATTTCCCTCCCCCCCCCACCCAAATCCTTTCTCTGCACATTCAACTGCTAAATAATTATTAACATCTGACTCACGGCAGGGAGAGGGCTGCACCAGCCACAGAATCCACTGTTACCCTGACACTGCTGCCTCCACTTCACCCTCCAGAAATTCGAGGAGAGATAATTCCAGGCAACAGCAGAGCAATCTGGCTCTGTTCCTCCCCCTCCCCTGCTGGTTTGTTTTTTTGTTGTTTTGTTGTTGGTGTTGGTTGGTTGGGGAGGTTTTTTTGGGTGTTTGTTTTTGGTTTTGTTTAAATTTCTTTTTTTTTTTTTTTCCCATAAAGCCCTACAAAATCCACATGTGCACGAAGTGGAGCAGAACAAAGGGAGCGGCTCGTGGATTTGACATTCTTGTGGAAGCACATGAAGCCTTTCCAGAGAGGCAAAGCTGATGCCTTTATTCGTAGCTGGTGGCCAACGCGTGTCAGGGACCCGAGCTGGCCGCGGGGCTCTGAGTGACCCAAGGGCTGAGACAGGAGGAGGGGGAAGCAACGCTGCTCAAAAGGGCTGAGGAAACAGAGGCAGAGAGCAAATCTGGCGTGATGGAGGTGGCAGTGGGACTGTCCAACCCCTCCGGGTGGAGTCCCTGTGTGCTGGGGGTGAGATGAGGACAGGAGCTCCGTGGGGCTGGGGATGCCGTGTCCAAGCCAGCGCCGCTCTGCGGAGTCCTCGCGGGGAAGGGGCTGGCGTGGAGGAACCACTGGGGTTTCTCCCAGCTCCGGGTGATCTTGCTGATGTAGGAATTGTCGGGAAAATCCCCCCTGAGTCACCCAGGCAGCTCTGCTCTCCTGTTTATGAGAGGGGCTGAGGCAGAGAGCCTTGAAATCTTCATCGACTAAACCAAACTGCCAGGCCAGCCTTGCAGGGACTCTCCAGGCAGATTGCTGGAGCAATAAATATGGAAAAGACAAAGCACTGAAATGCATTTCAGTCTCCATCCCCTGGGAATCGAGGTGCAAATTTACCTGGGGACCTGCTGCAGCAAAATTGAACAGCCAGCAGGTACCAAGGGATGCAGAGAGGACAGCACCTGGTGTCGATGTTGGCACAAAGAGTAAAAGATAAAACGCCTGGATTTTGGGCACTTTCAGACCTATTGGTGGGAGCAAAGTGCTAATACAGTCGTATACCTGAATAATTTCCCCTCTAAAGGTTTAAAGGTGATGATTTATGCCTGAATGATCCTGGTTAGTTTACACAGTAACCTTTTGGGCTACCAGCTCCCCAGTCTGGCAAGAACAATATAATTTTTCCTCACCAAAACTCCATTTCTGCGCACAGCCAGTGAGATTCCTCAGATGGTTAAATGAGAGCTCATGCTTAAATGCTTTGCTGCCTTGGGACCTGGTTTTACCATTATATGCTTAACTTGATGACATTTCAGACCTAAAATCTGATGTGAAATCAGGGTGAAACAGACTCAAGGGCTGTTTGCTTCAGTGCTTTTTTGGGCTCTTCTTATGAAATACGTGAGGCCGTTGCACAGGTCAGAGGAGGTGAGTTTGCTTGTTCAGAGGGTTGCTCACGAGAGGAGGGCACAGGACTGGGTATTTATGTGGAGAAGTGCAGCGTTTTTATGCAGCAGTGGCAGGGAGAAGGAGCTGAGGAGGAAGGAGAGAGCAGAAGATGAGTGCCGGGTCTCTGTGTCGCTCAAAGCTCTCCCCTGCTCCTGTCCCAGGGGATGTCACCTGTCCACAAGGACCTGCTCTGCTGCACTAACAGCAATGTGGAGAAAGGAAATTTCTCCGGGTGCAATTGATACTCATCTCTGAACCAGCAGCCTGCAGGCAGAGATTTGGGCTGAAGCCACTCACACAACACATGCACACACAAATATAAAGCTGTTTCAAATTCTCCTCTCTGGGCTGAAGAGCATTTTGGAATACGGATGAGAGCTGCCTGCAAACGCATCTAGAGAACTTGGAGGGAAACCTGAGACAAATTATGGAAATGAAATGCCCATCTTTACAGATCATAGCCGGGGAGTCCCTGGTGGGGAGTATATAGATCATTTAAAAGACTTCTCATCCTGTTCACTGGGATTCAGCTCCAAAGTGCCCTGGCTGATGGGGAGGGTTATTAATAGCGTTGGCATTAGGGAATCAGCCACCTGTACCTTGCCCATGGACTCCTCTTGGCCTTTTTATTTTAGGCTCCTTCATAGGCTGGTAATAGATTTGCATTTAAATGAGAGTAAAACCGGTCACGGTAAGGACAAGGAGGGACGATCCCTTATTGATCCTGGTAGTGAAGCCTTCCCCTCAGCCAGGCTGTTTTAATTAACAGCAAACATAATAAATGGCCCAATCTGCCTAGGAAAGGGGTCGGACTCCTTGGTTTGGAACCCTGGGCCATGTCATGGTTTGTGCTGCTTTGTCCACATCCCTCCCTCCCTGCCGGAGCAGGTTTGGGCTGTGGTTTGTGCAGATCCACACCCTGGGACAAAGGTGCCTGCTTTGAACCCGGCCATCCCTCTGCTAACGTGCCAAAATTCCTGCCCTGGGGCCAGGCTTTGCTCTCCCTGCCAGGGGGAGCTCAGGCTCATCTCAGGAATTGCATCCAGCACAGTTGTCAGTCTTGGTAATTAAGAGGCTGAGGACTGGGCTGGAAAAGCTGTTAAATAAATCATAGCCATGCTTTGCATTTTGAGAGGTGTTTTTCATGTCTGGCTCACAGAATGCCTCATGAACTGAGCGAGATATCATCGTTCCTCCTTAAAATTGGCACAAGGGAAAGACCTGGGGAGATCAAGCCTTCAGGTGGGGGTCAGAGGAAAAGCTCCAGCCTTCCTGCCCTGCCCAGGCTCACGGGGAGGGCAGGTTGGAAGGGCAGAGCATTTGGAAGAAGGGCCAGGAGTGATGTGAGGGGCAGGCAGCGGCTGAAGGGGCAGCCCCGTCAGGGAGCCATGCGAGGATGAAGCACCACTGAAGCTTCCAGCAAAAGCCTCATGGATTTTTTCCATCCTGCAAGGACCATAAATTGCAGGAGGTTCCCTCTGGTCGTCACTGAATCTTTGCTCTGTGTGTGTGAGGGATGGGATTGGGGACAAAGTGTCCTGGTGACACAAAGCACACGGGGACTGGGACGTGACAAGATGCTGTGACAACAGAGGCACTTTCCTGTCGGTGTAACCCTCTCCTCCCCAGTCCTGACACCTTTCAGATCTTGCCTCCCACCCCTCGAGTGCCAGTGGCACATCAGCACTCAACACTGATGAGAGCAAGCTGAAAACCCCTCTGTTCCACAGAAAACTGGCAGCAGGGTGGAGACAGAAACGCAGCAGCAACCCTGGGCAAATCCTGATTTTTGGGCATGGATGGAGAGCTCTGCCCATCCTGCTGCCACTGCCCCCACCCCCAGGAAAATCAATCCTTCTCTCCTTTTTGTCTGGACCAGCCTCAAATAGCTGCACCCTGTTGCTAGGCTACCTGGCTGCCTTCCACACATCCCAGAGCTGCTGGAAACCTCACAGCAAATTGCAGCTCACATGGTGGGTTATTTTTATCTTTTTGGGAAGAGGGGCGATGAAGGGACAGTGGAAGGGAGGAAGGAAGGAAGATATTCCAGTTCCTGGATGCTCTGGTCTGTGGGTTATGACCAGAAAAGCCTGGAAAAGCTTGGGAATATGAACGTGTGTGTTTCTGCTTCCTTTAATAGGTGCAAGATATGTGGGATCGTGATGAAATATCTGGCTGGCTAATGAAAACCTAGTGCCACCTTTTGCGCTATTTTGGATCCTTGATAATTTGTCTTGTGTCCTGCCACAGCCAAAAAGTGCTGGAAAGAGCTTCACGAAATGCACCGGTGCACCAGCAGACCCGTGAAGGGCTGGCAAGTGTGGGATGAGAAGCTCCTGGCATTTGCACAGCCACGAGATCCTTCCATGTGGCTTGGGTTCGGATGATCTCACCAGGAAGAAGGCGAGAAGACGCGGTGGGAAAGTGGAAGAGGGCTGCAGAGGAATTCTTCCCACCCCCCATGGAACACAAGGTGTCAGTCCCTTGTCCTGAGCCACCTGTGTCCCCCAGCCCTGGGCGGCGCCGGGGGGTTCCTTGCACATGGAGAACCCAGCGGTGTGGGATCTTTTTTTTGGTTTGGACGGTCGGGACGGTTATAGACGAGAGATCTCTGTGGTTAGGTCTCAGAGTGTGTAGTTTATTTATGAAGGGCGTGGGTACAGTGGCCCTGCTTGGAGCTGCCAGCTGCAGCTCGGAGCACGCCAGAAAAGTGAGAGAGCAAGAGAAACAAAGGTAAGAGCAAGAGAGAGTAAGGGCGAGGGGAAGTAGGGGAAGTAGTAAAAGGAGAGGGAAAAGAGCGAAAAGAGAGAAGGAAAAGAGAGGGAAAAGACCACAAAGAGAGTGAGGTTCTCATTTACAATACAATAAATCTTCTGTGTTGAATATTCTATTTCCACTAACCAATCTAGTACAAGATACAAATCCTATAGTATTTACATACAGCCTATAAGAATTGTTACATTACCATACTGTGTTACATTTTAAACTCCAGAAACTCCTCTTTGGACCCCTGCTGCCAAGCCAGTAGGGTCTGCTCTGACCCTTGGAGCTGTCTGCAGGCAGAGGGTATTGTTCAACAGAGAGGGGATTACCTTCTGCCGGCCATCCCATTGTTTTCCAGTTGTTCAGTAACTAAGGCTTGGTATCTCAAAGCTTGCTTTCATTTCAATCTCACTTACAGTTCCCCTATTCTCAGCATCTTTTGCCAGGCAATCATATTTATAAGGCTTTCCTGTTTCATCTTCCCCAACACAGCGGGTGTAAGAGGAAATCCATGAGCAGCACTTTTCCTGCCCCAGGGGCCTTTTCGTGCCTCTGCTAACTCACAGCGTCCTGTTTTCCCCTCTGCCTTTCTGCCACAGGTGCTGAAGCTGAGGCAGGCAGAGCCTGGCTGAGGAAAACCGTGGCTGGATCCCATCATGGGCCATGTCCTCTCGAATTAAAAATACCTATTGAACAAATCACCTCATTTCTTCTGTGTCGATGCAAGGATCGAGGGCTTTCTGTACAGAGCAGCAGTAAAATGCAAGAAAATGGAGTTGCTTTATGGTTTTCCCTGTCCCTTTTCTTCCCATAAAACATGCTGCAGTCATACCAGGTAAGAAACCCACTGCAACTCCCATCACCTTCACTGCTCTATGCTGGGTTGCAAAAAAGCCTTTTTGACTCAGTTTCCAGATAGAAAAAGGCTTAAAAATTAGTGTTTTAAATCCCCACTTTTCTCCTGCTTTGCGTTGAGGCCCTCAGCTGGGAGGCGGATGTGACCCACCAGGTGACCTCTCCCTGGCTGTCAAGGGATCAGGAAGGGCTGGGAAGGAGCCACTGGGAAATGGCCATTGCCAGGTAGCAAAATGCCCCTCACAGTCACTGAGATGCTGTTCAAAGGGGGGAAAAAAGGAAGGGAACCCCCCCATTGCTTGGGATCCATTTAAACCTCCCCCTCCAGACAGCTTTCCCAGCGCTGTCGGCAGAGACCGTTCCCTGCTCTCAGCCAGGGATGGATTCTCCCTGAAATCACCAATTAGAAATGAAATAAATCCCAGCCACAGGACTGAGCCCAAACCAGGTTTCCTGCCCTCATTCCCTCTGTTCTCCTGAACCTCAGACAGCCCCCCAGGGCTGGGTCCTGGCACTCCCCACGGGAGGTGTTTTGTTGGCAGCCGCAATCGTGGGCTCCATCAGCAACAGGGAGATTATTTCTATTTTCTCAGCAGCTGTTTGAAGGGAAATAATCCTGGAAGAGCCTAACGAATTAGCGTTCCGAGAGTTATCTGAACTAATGAGAAGGAGTGGAAATAGGCTGAGGAAAAGGGGCTGCTTTTCAAAGCAATGCAGTGCCTTTATTGGCTCTCTTCTGCTTTGGATGTTCAAAGACTCTTTTTTCTTTTTTTTTTCCCCCCTTTTCTTTTTCCCCCTACAGCAATTTATTTCCTGAGTGATTGAAGAACAAAAACAATTACAAACTGTACCGTTTTCTCCTGTTCCCCTCCGAGCTTTCTCCTTTTCACTTAGGGAGATGCTCAAACTTCCTTCCCATCTTCCCTTTCCCTTCCCCCTTCTGCAGGACCAGGATAATTAGGGACTAGCCACAAAACCTAACCAGAGCAGCAGAAGTCTTCTGGGCTATGCAGGGTTAGGTACTGAGCCACAGCATGCTAGTCAAATTTAAATAAAAATGGAAAAAAAAGAAAAAACATTTTTCTGGTGCTTCTGAGATCAAAGGAGCAACCCTTGAAATTTGATGGTTGGGAACTTCTGAGAAAGGAGGTTGTTAAACCATTCCTGACTTCTGTGGCTGTTTTATCAGCAGGGAGACAGTGACATTGTTTGAACTAGATACTGGCTTTTCCCCCACAGAGGTTGTGTGATGATTTCTGAGCGTGTTCCCCGAGGCTCGGGGTTTGCTGGGAGAGATCAGGAGCGGGGGAGATACTTGCACTTCAAACAGATTCCCCAGAGGCAGCCAAGGGCTGGGAGCTCCCTGCACTGCCACAGGCCTTTGCCACAGCAGCCGGGCACTGCTGTGGACCTCACACAATTCTCACACCTTTTTCTCTCTCTTTTCCTCCTCACCTTCTCCAGGCTCGCAACACAGCCTTGGCTTCCCCGGAAAACGCAGCCCTCCCTCCTTCTCAGGGTTTTTCCTCCTCGACACCAAAATTATTTCATAGGAAGGCATTTAATGTTTCTTTCTCTGCACAGTAACGCTGAGAAAAGGAAAGGGCCGATGCAGATATTGAGGGAAGGGTTTGAGTAAAAGCAGCCCTGGATCTGAACCACCTCCCTGAGCAGCTGGGACTGGCCCTGCTGGACACAGGTCTTCTTCTGGCACCGCCTGTGAAGGCTGGAAAGTGTCCCCACCATCTGCCACCTGGTCCCCACTGCCCTTTGGCTGTGGCTGAGCTGCTGGTGTGGTCACTGCTTAATGACCCTCAATTAAAACACATTAATTTAGCTGGGATCTACTATTTAAACGAGCTCATCTTTGCTGGAGTAGCCTGAAGAGCAGCCAGATGAGCCCAGGCAGGCAGAGGTGGCAGGCTGGCTGTGAGCTGCTGGTGGGACAGGATTCGTGGCCCAGTAGCAGCCCAGTGGTTCTTGACCTGTCACTCACACGTCCCTCCTCCCAGGATATCCTGTTATTTGTATGGAATACATTCAGTTGTTGGTCTTACGCAGGCTACACACGACTCCTGCCCCACACACTCTGCAGCTCACTCACAGAATGCCAGGGTGGGTCAGGCTGGAACGGACCCGGGCGGGTCACTGGTGCCACCTCCCTGCTCCAGCGGGGCCACCCCAGGGCACGGGCACAGCAGTGTGCCAGCCAGCTCTGGGATATCCCCAGGGAGGAAACCCCACAGCCTCTCTGCTCTCTGTCACTGCTCAGTGGAGAGGTTTTTCCTCTCGGGTATCTCTGCATGCTCAGGCTGAATTTTCCCTGTTCCGCTGCTCTGATCCTTGTCCCTGCTCCAGCCCAGGAGCTGCACCCGTGGCACCACCGGGGAACACGCTGGCACCAGCCTTGCTTTGGTTCCACACACGGAAAGGAGCAAAGGGGCAGTGACACGGCAGCATCCCTGGCTGTGGATTCGGGCAGGGGATTTCCAAGGGAACGGGGTCAGTGGAACAGCACAGGAGCTCCCCCGGGGCTGGGGGAGCAGCAGGGCCTGGTTTGGCTGTGCCCATGTCCCGGGGTGCCACAGCCCCCCTGCCACCCTGACCCTTTGCCCACCGCTCCTGGGAGGCACCCGCAGCCAGCACAGGGAGGGGTTTTCTGGCAGGTGGTGCAGAACTGAGCTGTTCACCAGCATCCACTCAACTCCAGCGCTGGAGGCTGCTGGCATGGCCAGAGGCACCTCCTGGGGCTGCGGGATGAGCTCAGCGGGATCGTGGCCAAGCTGTGGGAAATGGAGCATCCCCGGGCAGCTGCTGGGCGGTGGAAGAGCTTTGTGAGCTCCAGCTCTTCTCCGGGCACAAAAATCCCTAAATTGCGTCGCATCTGCCTCCTTCACCTGACCTAATGATGAATAAAGTCTTTATCTTTTATCTGGGTAAACTCTAGGAAGGAAAAAATCTCAGCAAGCATCCACATGGAAAAAGATTCTGTGAAGCCTCCTTTGAATCCCTGAAGTTCTTTGCTTCTGCTTTACTTCACTGAGGAAAGAAATTCTAATGTGCCCGAAATGCGAAAATAATACATGAATAGCAGAAAGTAGCTGAAATAGTTAGAAATAAGAGTGAAGCTGCTTGATGAAGGTTCATCACTCAAAATGAAATGTGTAAAGAAAACGTGGAGCAAAAGAAAAGGAGAAAAGTTGAAATGTAAATTCAAAGTTTAAAATTCTCGCCTCATTTACAAATGGGGAATTGTAATGGTGGGGGAATTTGTTTAGAAATAGATTAATGTTATGTTCTCTGTCTCACTGAAATTATAGTTTTGAAATTACATGAAATATTCATGGAGGATGGGGAGGGAACCAACTTCACCTTTGCTTTGCTGCTCAAATGAAACAAACTGAAGTGAGGAAGACAAGGAATGACTGAAGACCTTTTTTCATTTCAGGAGAACATGAGAAAAGAAAATTTCCCTTTCCTGTTTTCAACGATTAAAATGATAATGGCTACACAAGAACCTAGGCAGAGAAATTTCCAACCCCTCTGAAATTCTCTGCAGCCTGCAATTACACATAGGCAAATTTATCACGGGTGCCAGATGGCACAGCGAGCGTATTGGCAGGGATTTTTGAAAGAAAGGAGGAAAAATAGCTGGCCTGTTCCGCGCCTACCTTGCCTTGCCTTCTCCCTCCCACCCCCAATAACCTGTTCCTATTTTCTCCCTCGATGTAGATTTTCCTCCCTCTGTGTAAACCAGTAATTTGAGGAAAGAATCATTCGGATTTATTTGGGGTTAAGCCTTCATCTGAGACGCCCACGGGTTCCCTGCATTGCAAATGGGTGAAATCCCTGAGTTCAAAGGCTTTTCCTGCAAGCAGCCCTGTTATTTTCACTGGGATGAGGGTGAGAACAGGCCCTTGCACTGCAGTCAGAAAGGTGGGCATGCAGGTACCGCTGCCAAAAACTGGATGCAGAGAAGATATTTGTGACGACATTTGCAACAGATGATGTTGATTGCAGACCCCCTGAAATGCCTGACCCAGGTTTTTGCAAGGGTTAGGATCCCATTTTAAGTGCCCAGCCACCAGCTGCTTCTCTTGTGTCACTTGTGGTCAGGTTTTCAAACCATCCCCATCCCCTCCAGGAGCGCTGTGACATGCAATCTGCTCCCTGTCTCCAAGGAGGCAACATTCCTTTGAAATTCTGGCCCAGATGGGCGATGTCAATCAATTTGGGAAGCGCTGGTGATGCCCAGCCAGTGCCGAGCTGTGCATCTCAGAACGATGAGCGCAGCCGTGGCTCCAGGGGGGAGCTGGGCTGTCGTGAATAAGGTGAGGAATTCTTGCCAGATCTCACTGTGGTTCACAGAATCCCAGAATCAGCTCTTTCTATTGACAGGAACTTCGATTCTCCAAGGTAATTCGAATTACTGCTTTTTGTTTCTTTGAGAGTTAATTGCCTGACTGCAGCTGGAGACACAGAGCCTGGTCTATCTATTTATCTGGGTGTCTATCCCGCCATCCACCAGCTTTATCCCGCTCCGTTATTCCCATCCCATCATTTGGGTGTTGCTTTCAGAGCTGTGTGTCAGGTGCAGCATTTCCATATATATATTTTTTTTTTTTATTCTGAGCAGCGTTGACAGTTCTCACTCTCAGGATATTACAGGTTAAAAGCTTTTGTCTTCCTGTGTGCACACACTCCGTGCTTAAATGAACATCTAGAGGCAGCAAGGAGGCAGGAAGGGAATGATGCAGTTACTTTAGCTGGCTTTAATCTCAGCCCTTGCACACAGCACTGTTCAAAGGAAGGGCACTAACCCTGCATCGCCTCAGATTTTTGATTTACTATTCCCTTCTTGAGTGGCTGTGGGTTTATCAGGAGTAAAAAGAAGACTGCACAGGCAAGAAAAGGCTGCTGCTGGCGTTCAGAGATGTCCACAAGAGCCCTCGTTCCTCAGCAAGCCCCGGGCTGTGCGCCCACCTTCCCTTTTGGCGTGGGGCACTCAGGGATTCCCGTCACTCCTGACTCCTGCCCTCCCCAGGTTTTCGCCCCTCGCAGGAGGGGTTCCTGCAGGAGCAGCAGATGGAAGCTGAATCCACAGACCTGAGCGTTCAGGGTGGTGACTGGACACAGACCTGACTCAGGCAGGGCTGGGGGGAGCAAGGCTGCTGCCTCTCGGGGGTGTGTAAAGCCAGACGAAGAGCAAGCACTCAGAAAATTAAATGCCTTTTTTTGCCCTCTCTTGCTCATCTTCTGCTCCTCAACATGTCAGCTCTAACAGCCCCTTGTCAGCACCTTGCACTGCCTGTGGGGCCTGGGGAGCCCTCGGCATCTGCAGCGTGCTGTGCCACAGAAGCAGGGCAAGGTAGCAGCAGACGGGGCTGCTTGGAGAATGCAAATTTCCCTGCCTCGCCTTCTTTCCCTTCAGTTGGAATCAAAGCACTGCTGAGCAGCGGGGAGGCCCTGCTCTCCTCCCTGCCTTGCAGCTTGTTGGTATTTCATAGTGCAACACTGGGTTTATTAACTCCTACCACTGTCAGTGCCTTGGGTTTCCACGTGTGTGGGAGACCCTTGGAGAAAAGGAAAGCGAGAGAGGGGGGGAAAAAATAATAATGCCACAAATAATTGTCTTGGCATTCTGGAGAAGAAAGGCAGAGGTTTGTGCCTGGGAAACAGCTTGTCATTTGTCTTTAGCACAGGATGATTGCAAACAGATTTCCTACTGACCCTGGCCACACATTGCACTCATTAAAAATCGTGTTCTTGTTGCTTGCTGTGCTCTTCTCCCCCGGCTGCCACGCTTTGTCCCCTCCTGGGAGGTTTGGCCACGGCATCCCTGAGCTCCCAGGGTGTCACTGGGAGTGATGCCTCGTGCCAGGCTCAGACAGAAGCCAAGGAAAGCTGCCAGGCTGCACTGCACGGTCAGGAGGGGCTGAGGATGATAAGGGATGCTAAAGGCTCCCAGCTCCTGTAGGGATGCAGGTGAGGCTGGAGATTCCTCCCTGTCCCGTTGCTTTCTCTGTTCAAACAGCCCTGATTTGTCCCTGCTATTAAAGGCTGTGAGATCTTTCAGGCTGTAAGATTGATGTGCCTCTGATGGTGCGCCCCTGATTTTGGTCCTAAACAAACACTGATCTGGTTAACTCTGGGCTACCAGGGCTGAACTGCACCCACCTGGCAGGGGAGCAGCAGCCCCAGCCTCGGAGGGGGATGAGTGAGAGCTGAAGGCAGCACCGAGAAGTCCCAAAAGAGGGGCTACAGCCCCCCCTACCATCCAGCTCACTCCGTGCCTGCCTCAGAGCACGAACAGATGCACGAAGCAAGCGGCAAAGGAAACCACAGCGTCCTGGGCGAGGCTTCAACACTCCCGTTCCACGCTCCCTCTCTGTGGAGACAGAGTTTTTGCAAGAAAAGGGACACATGGTGAACCAGCCATAAGGACAAGTGAACAGAGCACGTAGAAAACGTACACAGTGAGTGAATGCTGATGCTTCAAGGACTGGGACAGCAGCCGAAGAAAAACATAAACACAAGATAGAAAACTGTCTGATGATTTGTGTGTATAGGTGCACGGTAGCCGGATGAACAGAGCCAGAGATCCAATTAAATCATTCCATGTTTTATGTGCGTATATTGCTTTGCCAATCATGTAATGTGTGGACGCCTGGACCGGGGAGCACAGTGTATAATAAGGGTGCTTGGGGGGAATAAAGGGGCTTCTGCTGGATTCATATTGGATCGTGCAGAGTTCGTTTACTCCCGCACCTCTCTGCCCCCAGCAGCGTGCTGCCTGCAGCTCTCAGTGCTCTCCCACACCTTGTCCTGCCACCCTCTTGTCTTTCCAGCGTCCCACGCTGGGTCAGCATCCCGGGAGAGCAAAAGTGCCTGCCCAGGCTCTGTCTCCTTGGGGACAGGGACATTTCAGGGCTGGACAGGGCAGGTCAGGATGGGACTGAGGGTTATGGGGTGCACAGGAGGGAGCTGCAGCCCTGGCTGGAGCAATGCTGGATTCGGGATCTCTGGCACGACGGGAAGCCCAAAGTGACCACGCTCCCGATGCCACGGCTCCTACCCCACATGAGACTGAGTGAGTCTAAGACAGGGCATGGTTGGCTCCTGGAACGAAATTTCTGCTGAAATTCCAATAAATCTTTTCATTCTGAAGCCTGTGTCGAAATTTCAATAAATCGCTTCACTCTGAAGCCAAGGACATCACCAGAAATTGATACCCATTCCTGAAGTACCTGGGAAAGTCCTGATTGCTAAAAAACGCATCCTCTTGAGCAAACTCCTGAAAGCTGGGCTCTGCCAAGCCACCCTTGGCAAGCTGAGGGCCTCCAAATCACCACTCCCTGCTGAAAATTGCCCTCTCAGTGCAGCCTAGGGTATTTTAATGGGAGAAAACCAACTGAAACAGCAGCTCCACAGCCCAGAACTTCAACACCAACCATGTCACTTCAGAGAGGGGATGTCTGAGGAAAGGGTTAATTCTGTTTTCATGCCTTTTAAAAATAATTATTTGTTGTCACCGTGAAGAGTGACTGATAATAATAATTACAGCTCAAGAGCACTGTTCACTTGCTTCCCATCAGAGGGGCTGAGTGCAAATCAGCCAGTCCAGGTTTGTTTGAGAGCGCTCATAATTATGTTCCTGCCATCATATTCCCTCTTTTCTTACAGAAAAGGGGGAAAATGCCTCCTGAAGTATCAGAGGGAGTTTTGCCTAATAATAGAAGCTTGTTCTTGAGTGATGTTTGAAACTCGGGGGGGAGGGGAGAGAATGAAGCAAACAAGGGCACGATTTATCCTGCAGCATCCATGCATTGTAATTCCTTTCTTTAATTTTTTCCTAGTTGCCTTATAATATTTTAAAGAGAGCTATAAAATGGTGCTTAGTTTAATACTGTGCAGAGCTCAGCTAAATCTTTTCCCCGATCTTGTCATCTTTTCATTCGGTGGCTACAGGGTCTTTGAGACACAAATAGTTTTTTTCACCATTATACCTCACACAGAACGTGGAGATTGCTCTTGAGTCTCAAATGTAATAATTATTACAAATATAATAATAATTACAACAAGAAAGAGGCAACAGAGATGCTGATTAGGGAGCTGAACCCTGCAAACATAAATAGCCAAGGGAATTGAACACAGGGAATGGAGAAGGGGCACAAGCTGTAGGGCACAAGCCCATGGACAAGGAAAGGGAGATGTTTTGGTTGAGAGCTCCACGGTGAGATAGTGGCAGTGTCAGCTTTAATGGAAAAAGCCTATGGAATGTTCTCTACTGATATTAAAAACAGAAAAAAGAGAAAAAAAAAATCTTTCCTGTGAGGTTGGTGAGGCCCTGGCACAGAGACGCTGTGGCTGCCCGATCCCTGGAAGTGTCCAAGGCCAGGTTCGACGGGGCTTGGAGCACCCTGGGATAGTGGAAGGTGTCCCTGCCCAGGGCAGGGGGTGGAACGAGATGGTCTTTGAGGTTCCCTTCCAACCCAAACCATTCTGGGATTCAATGTAAAGAAAACATCAAAGCCTGTGAAATTGCCTGTTTTGGGGTGCTTCATTCATTTTGTCCACCTGAAGTCGCAGCCTATTTCTAACAGGATTTGTTCCAAAAGGCTCAGGAATATGAACACCAGACCCTTGGAGTTCCTCCAGCCTGAGCTTCCCCCCCAGGAAGCTGGTTCGAGAGTGGGTGGTTTGATGGCAATCACAAGATCGCAGGACTCATCTGGAGAAGAGAACTTTGCAAAATGCCCGGTGGCCATGCAGACAGCGAGGGAGTGTCTGCACTGACAATGGAAAGCACTTTCCCTAATGGGAAACATCCTCACCATTCATCCCATGCCCTGCCCTGCGTGGTGCTGCGGTGCTGAAATGCAGGGCGGATCCAAGCCCCTGATCCAAGTTTTCTCACTGCTGTTAATGTTTCCCTCCTTGGTGGGCACAGGAAACTCGTGTGATGAGGAGCAGCGTGGGAATGGCATCAGGATTGTGCCTGGGAAGGCGGCGCGGGGAGGGGGATACCGGGCACTGCAGATCCCCAGCCGGGGCTCTCTGGACATTTGGCACAGGAGCTGCCACAATCCCAACAAATCTGATTAGGGTGAACCACAGAACAAGGAGGAATCACGGGGACAAAGGGAATCAGGTTTCCCGTTAAAAAAATCTAAAACGTCAACCATTCCCTTTCAGAGCTGGGCTGGTTTGACCACAGAACCACGGAATGGGTTGGGGTGGAAGGGACCTTGAGGATCACCTCATTCCAACCCTGTGCCGTGGGGAGAAACACCTTCCACCAGCCCAGCGTGCTCAGGGTTGGGGCATCAGTGTGGCACTCAGTGCCATGGTTTAGTTTAGTTGAGGTGTTGGGAAGAGGTCGGACTCGATGATCTTGAAGGTCTCTTCCAACTTGGAACTTGGAAGATCCACCCATAATCCACTGCAATACAGTGAATTTCTGTTCTTTGGCACAACACTGCACTGTGGCCGCGGATGAATTTCTTATTTTTAATAATAATAATAATAATAATAATAATAATAATAATAATAATAATAATAGTCATCTTTGAAAGGCTCCTCACACATCACAGCCTGAACATCCGTATGGACCACCAAGTTCTCACCAAGTTCTCACCAGCAGCTTCTGTTCAAGGCAAATGTGTCCTTGTCACCGACCAAGGAGACGTTCTTAGTTTAGCTGGACAAGCAAGGCATTCTCAATGAATTTTCCCTTCTGGCTGATTTGTCTGGGAACCCAAAGCCTGTTTGCAGCTATCAGGGTGCATTTAGACCATCAGAAAAGTGTGGATCCAAGTCCCTTTTGCAGAGCAGACTCCAGTGGGGATGATAAACCACTGACAAACCACCCTGTCTATGCCAAGAGGCCTGTACGGCTCAAATTTTGGAGCTCTACAGCCAATCATGCCCAGTGAAATCATATTTTAGCATGAAATCCAGCACTTATTCACTTGGCAGATGATCAGGACAGGAGCTGCCACTGCTGAGCACCTTCCTGCAGGAAGAGGAGGAAAAGGGCATGGGAATTCAGGGTTTTGGCAAAAAACAAAGCCAGACATCCTGCCCAAAGCTACCTGGGTTTTGTCGTGGCCCTGGGAAAACATAACTCAGCCAGAAAGATGGCCAGGAGACAAATCAAAAAGGGAATGCTGATGCCTTTCCCCAGAACGCATCTCTGCACTGGTGGGCAAATTCTGAGCAAGGAATTGTTTTGCCTCCGTCACTTCGCATCCGTCTGATCCAGCGGAATAAATGCTGTTGTTCCCTTTCCGGAATATGCATTAGTTGATTTTTAAGTACCAGGCCAGTAGCCCCCAAGGGTGTACTAGAAAGAACCAACCAACCAACCAACCAATTCACAGCAAATAATTCATTCCACAAACACTGCTCCCCTTCCCAGCTGCTGGATCGGTTCTGGACGGTTCACAAAATTCTGAGATTTATTTGTTATTCGGAATTGCTGATCAATTTCCTCCATGAATAATGAAATTGGGCCGGAGATTGTTCACTAACAGCCCTGTGTGAACAGCTGTATTTCACTGTACAAAACCCACGTTGTGATTTGATGTTTTAGCTACGTTTTGTGACATTGTCTCCGACTGGATGAATTCTATGGCTCACCGGGGAGCGTGGCAGGTATTGTGATTGTAAAAATCTTGATTGGCCATTCCGAGGCAAAGTGGGGGAAATATTTTAAGTGTGGATGTTTGTTAGTGGCAGGGCTGTTTCCCCATCCACTTACCCTGACACAACGGGGAGATTGCCTCACTGATACCAGCAGAAAGGCTGACTGTAAAACAGGTAAAAGAGGCATTACAGACAGTGTTCCTGAAATAATAGTCCCTGGGGGCTTCCCAGCTGGCTGCAGGTAAAAATGACAGGAGAAGGAGAAGGAGAAGACTTTTTAACCATTGTTTCCTATCACTGATACGGGATTTTTCCCCATGAAACTGGTGCACTTGTGAATCAACAGAGAGGGTTCCTAAGGCTGCTGGAGCTGCAGTCTGTTTGCATTACAGCAGTAACGTCTTGTTCCAGTTGCGGAGTTAACTCCAGGCGAGCAGGGAGAACAAACACTGGATGAAACCATTCCCTGCCCTAAAATCCCTCTTCAAATCCACAGCTGGGTTTCTTTGTGCCCCTCTTCCCTTCTGCTGTTTTCTGACTCTGTCATTCCCCGTCCTCGTCCTCTGCAGAGCTGTGGCTCTGCTCTGCAGCCTGGGGACAGGAAGCAGAAATACCAGGGATCAGCATCTTCCTGCCCTGCACCAGGGCTCCAGAGGGTCCGGGGGAAACCCGAGCCCCTCACGGGTCCTGTTTTAAGGACGACACTTTTTAACCTCTTCAGTAGGGTCAAAGCCAAACTCCCCAAACTGGGAATGCAACAGCTGTGCCTCCCTCCTCCTGTTGCTCCAACAAAACCACTCTGAGGGTGGTGGAAACATGGAATCTCCAAGCTACTCCCACATCAGAGCCTGTGCATCCCTTCCTCCTCTTTTGTGTGTGCCGGAGGTGTTTTTTTCCCTGAAACAATTTGATTCAATTGACTTTTTAAACGGTGTTTATTTTATTTGTCACAAGGGTGTAGGGCAGCCCAAGGTGAGAGGACGATAAAACACAGCCCTGCTTTCCAAATCCAACAAACTCAATTCCCGTGTCGGGAATATCGAGCGCCGAGGCTCTGAGAGCAGGAACACACACACACACACACACACACACACAAACAAATAAAGCTCCATCACAACTCCCCAGAGGTCACCTGCTCCCCCCAGGCTGTTCACATCACCAGGAACCCCCGCTGTGACCACACCAAAAGGTCTCCCGTTCCCAGCTCTCTTCCCTAATCCCGGATTTTGGGAAAGGAGGCAGCGCTGGGGCTCATCTGAACGCTGAGTGCTCTGCAACAGCCATGTTCCCTCCTCCAGTGCATCCCCACTCTGCATCTATGATCCCTCCCTCTCCAACTCGGAGGTACAAAAGCATTTGCTGTATTTTTTTTGTCTCGGGCAGCGATGTGAATTTTTAAAAAACCACCTTTACAAATGAGAAAAAAAATCCAAGCGGACTTTCCCCAAAAAATGATGCGGGGGAGGGAGATGCTGCTCTTAATTTGACAAATCTTTCCTGATTTTGGGGTGGGATTTTTTTTTTTTTTTTTTTTTTCGTTTCCCTCCCTTGCTAATGAAATTCCTAAAGATAAGATGGGTTGTTGTTGCCATAGAAACTTGGCGCTGGCAGAAGCTAAGACTGCAGATTTATTCATGCGGCTTGTTAGTCAAACTTGATGCAATAACACGAAATTAATATTTCGGTCTCATCGAGATCTTGCAGCTTTTGCCTCTCTGCAGAAGCTGGGAGCAGAAAGAGATGCTAAACCCTGCACTGCTAGGCTGAATCCCTCCGTGCTCCCTGGGCATCACCAAGGGCAGCTCTGTTCTATGCACACAAAGTCCTTTTGCTGCTGCTGGCCGTGGCAGGAGCAGCCTGAATGTGACTGCAGGAAATCCGGCCTGGTCTGCTCCCCAAATTCTCCAGGATGAAACCGGCAGGGAACTGATTCTGCCACCCAGAGGCATCTCAGTGGACAAAGGGGCTTCACCCCCCCGGTAACTCCCACAGAGCTTTTTGTGTTCTCAGTAAAGTGCATTCTGCAGCTCCTGGTGGATGCATCCTTGGGATGCATAAGGATAGCAAATATTTATTGGATAAATAAGCATTGATCCTCCGGGGGACGGCAGATTGAGGTGCTGTGCCCGTGGCAGCTCCAGCTCCATCCCACAGAGCAGAAAAGGGGGAGAAATTTTAGTTCATTCCTTAAATCTGAGGGCAGGTTACTCCCGTCTGCATTTGTCCTCCTTGAGCTTTGCTTTTTGCTGATCATAAGAATCACAAGGCATGAAAATTGTGTCTCTGTATGGTTCCCTTCAAATGTCACTCATGGTCGCTTCCACACAGCTCTTCCAAACACCACAAACAGGGTTGTAAAAGGGGAAATGGGCAACAGTAACAAAACCCTAAGGGGTTGGAGAAAAGGGAATCTCTTGGCCAAGAGTCCTGTTGTTGGAGCTTGGGTGACTTATGGTTCTTGGGCACAAAGCCCAAGGGACGCCCTGAGCCTCCAGGCACTTTTCATTGCCACCCAGACACTGATGAACCAAACAGCACAAATCTGTGACCAGAACTGCTCAGCAGGGAGTGAGAAATCCCGAACCACTACAGTTCAACACAGACTTACTTACACAGGCCACCTCAAAGGGTTGAGCCTTTGGAGAATGAAGGCTCTTCCACAACTTGCATCCCACAGCATAAAAGAAATCAGTGTTTTAAAAAGTTCTCCATTTTAAGCTTGATGATCTCAAATTTATTTATTTTACTTGATGACATGTAACTTTTTTAGATTCCTTCCAGGCCCCTTTGTGTACTTTGAAGCCCAACAAAGCAGGCAGCTAAACAACACATGGACACAGAGAAGGGAAGGGCAGGGTTTGGCCACAGAGGAGAAGGGAAGGGCAGGGTTTGGTCACAGAGGAGAAGGAAAGAGCAGGGTTTGGTCACAGAGGAGAAGGGAAGAGCACAGTTTGCCCACTACTCTGATTTAACTCGTGGATTTCAACCAGGATAAAACCCAGCCAAAATCTGCTCTTATCCCAAGTCCACCCAAACACAAGTTTACTGCAGGTATCTCAACAATTTAATGAGTTCTGGGGGGAACCGAGGGTGGTGAGGGTCATGCCAAGGAAATGCTGTTCCCTGCGTGTGCCTGGCACTGCTTACACCCATTTGTTGCACCTAAATAGATGAGTTTGCCCTTTTGCAAAAGGCAAACTGCAGGGAAAGTCTGCCTGATGGATCCCTGCTATAAGGATGGAAAAGGGCACGCTGAAGGCGCGGGATGAACTGGCTTTGAATCACAAAAGGTGAAGAACATTAATGCTCCCTTGGCGTTTGAACTCTAGAGGATTACACTGAGAGAAGTGGACTTGTATTTTAATAAAAAATATACTTATTTCTGACACAGGATTAACAGTTTAAGCCCCTCACCAGCCTCTCCTCGTTATCATTCCTCTCAAGGAAGCCGCTTTTCCCCTCTGAGATGAGCAAATGCTTTTTCTGCAAAGATGCAGAGCCAACTGGGAGAGGTTTTTTATGGGTAACTCAAAGCAGGGAGGTGCTCCTACTTCCACCTCCCCTTCAAAGATTATCAGTGCCATCTGAGAGGGCTCAGCACCCACCACCCCTCTCCCAGAAGCCCTTCAGTACCAGATTCCCCTCCTTCACAGCAATTGATATGTCAGAGAGTTCAAATCTGAGATCAATAAACCTCTGAAAGCAAACTCTGTTATTTATGATTGCTCGGCCCTGGAATTACTCAGGATAGTCCAGGATTAGGCAACCTAGGCAAGATTTTCTGCTTCTCTATTTCACTGGAGTTCCTAGAGGTGCAAATCTGTGCAGCATCTGCCCTGTAATCATTAGTAAAATAAATTAGAATGCTTGAAGGAGCAGCCTGATTAGGAAGTGAAGTGATCACTAGCAACTATTGTCAGTGTTGTGTGCTTTGTTCCACTTACAAGGCTAATTACTGTAACAAAGTGGATCATTTTAAATGGAAATTCTGGATGGCTGTCAATGCAAATGTTCATGATTTTTTCCTGGATGCATCACAACCGCATATGGGGAAACAAAAGACAATGGAAATAATCAAAACACAACTAAATTGAAGAAACTGTTCAATAGACTTTTGTTAGAGCTCATTAAAAATGTGCATTTATCCTCATTCTTTCTGAGTGCTTTGTCTGAGGGCCCCTATCAGACTCCACCATCTCCACAGCTCTTTGCAAAGCAGTGTCCACAAACGAGCCTGTTGCACTTTCTGACTTCGTCCCGAGGAGCCCAGCCCTTCCAGGGGAATCTGTGACCTCCTGCCATTCCCGGCGCCAGGACTGAGCAGAAATTCAGTTCGGTCACACCCTAAACTCAGAACACAGGGATGCTCTCACTGAGCAAAGCTCCTCGGGGCTGAATTGGGACTGAAGGAAACTCTGGGATTCACGTGTCCAAGAGTTTGGCTCGTTGAGCCCAAAGCCCTGGAACCACCTGAGGCTGGGCAAGGTCCTGCTCCTGTTTTCATGGGCTGAGCTCAGGGCTCGGTGATGACAGCTGGGAATGTCAGGAGTCTGCAGGATCCAGCCCAACCTGGCTTGGTCTTCTTGGTTCATAAACGGTTTTTGAGGCAGGGAGGAATTGTAACAAGGAGGATTAAGGAGTAAAACGGTTTCCAAGAAATTCTGAGCATGCTAACCTTGAATGGTTGTCAGTATATTGTGGTCCTCACCCATCCACTCGAAAACCTGAGGGTGTTTTTAAGGGAGACTGTGCTCAGAGAAAACTCATTTCCATTGGACTAAATCCCTCCCAGCCTACTCACTCCTTATGAGAGGGGAAATGGGAGACAAAAGTTGTGCATTCAGACAATGCATGAGAAAGCTGTGAAATCATTCCCTGCCAAGGCAAAATCAGAATCTGACGTTCTTCCTGCTCTCCGCTGTATTTACTCCTGGTTTGAGCTGTAATGTTTACTCACAGGAAAAGCACCCTGGAAAAACTGCACGAGTACAGCTCTGCGTAGGAAATTTTGGCAAGCTTGGACTGACAGCTGTTTATTCTTTCAGTGAATTCACGTATCTGGGGAGAACACCAGGCACAGCAAAGCCACCACCTTGGACCAGTTCTCTTCCAGGTGGGGTTCAAAGCACAAGATCAGACACAATGTCCACATTGCCACAGCTGATTTCTCTGGAGTTTAAAATAACACCTTCCCTTTCATAACCTTTTTGAACTGATAGATCTATTTTTTGGTGACAGATTGCAATCAGTCTCTCAGTGTCTGCCCCAACAAAAGCCTTCCTTTGTGCAAGAGAGCCATCCAGTGCTGTCAGAGCTGGGAAAGTGGCATCCAGGAGGCCTGATCTGAAACCAAACAGCAAAAAATGCAACCCCATTTCTCGCAGAGGGTACGTGCAGACATCCCAACTGTGCTGCTTTAGATGGTCCACCCAGGGCTCAATCCATCCTCACTGCATCAGATGTGCTGCAAAGGCTCACATCAGTCGTGCCTGCACAGCAAATCTGCTCGAAACCTATTGGTCTTCCTCATTTTTAGGACGTGCCAACTTGGTTTGTCCCTGTGTAATTGGATAGAAGTGAAACAAAAGAGCTGATTCGGGCTGTTTCATCCCAGGCAGTTCTGCCTTTATAAAGGAGGAGAGGAAAGAGGAGAACACATTAAACTTTCTCTTAAATGCTCAGCGTCAAACACTTTCCAGGCCACCAGTGTAGTGGTGTCAATGGTGTTTTACTGGTCGGAGTGTTATGTCAAGCCAGTAAATGAGGAGCAGTTATTGTGATCCCTGTCATTATGTGCTGAAAAAACAGTGTAAGTGGGACGAGAGTCAGCCTGGCCGTGCCAGCAGAAAACAAATGTTTGTAATAAATTGCAGCTTCGACTGATGTGGCTTTCAGTGATGGTACAAAATGAATGTAACTTCCACAGCACGGGCAGGAGTGGGGAGCAAACAAATCAGGGGCATGAAGGGCAACCACTGAAATGCCTGATTGGCTTTGCAGGGCTCTTTGACATCTGTGTAAATCCACTGACTTCAACAGAGCTACCTAAGGCAACCGAGGGCGGGAGAAGAAAATTTTGTGCTTTGAAAAGCAGTAAATGGAAATTACTAGGGAAGAAAAAGCAAAATATATGAATCCAAGAGAAGTCAAACTCCTTGTCTTTCCTAGAGGAGCTGAATAAGGCACTGGTTTCAGGTGTGTCTCCCTCCTACAGCACCTGGGGTGTATTATTATTGGGGTGAATTAGCTCTGATATTAGCGAATGAGTGGTTTCTAAAGAAACTTAGGGAGTGTTAAACCTGGGCAAAAAAAAGATCAATATGCCTTTGTCTAAAGCCAAATATTTGCTATTCTCAATAAAATATTAGTCTGCCACAATTTGCTTTGGGTAAAACTCCAGTAGTCACTGGGACACTGAGAAAAACGCTTTTATAAATTCATTTTGTGGGACCCCGTTGGGCTGAGTGCACGTTCTGCTGGGCTCTGCCTAATTGAAAAAATAGAGACAAGCTGTAGCCTAAATCCATCAAAACGAGGGGTTTGGGTGGTATTTTATCCCTGTTCATCATTTACAGCTCAGGACAGGGAGCTAACACAGCACAGAGACTTCCCTCATATCTTCTGCTCCTCAGGAGTTGGGAGGAACAAGACACTCAAGGCCTACAGACTTCGTGGAGAGTTAGTACATGTATTTTGATGATTTTTTTAAAGAGAGCAAGACTTGCTGTGATTTGCTGCTGCTCCCTGGCCATTCCTTTCACAATCCTGCAGACTTCACAGCGGGAAACTCAGGAGTTTAAAATCACAGAGAGGTCAGTGCAGCCTCCTCCCAGGAAGAAGCACCAGTGAGCAGGAAAAAAACCCAAACAATCACTGCCGAACACAAATCCCCATTTCCCAGCCAGCGCAGGGCAGTGCATAATTCCAAGCCACCGTGACCTCAGGCAGCTCCCTCTGGGGTTCAGGGGTGTGTTGGTGCTCTGGTTAATTGGCTGACATATTTTAGCAGTGCTCCAAAGAGCATCCCCCTCCTCATGGCGCTGATTTGGTGGCTCGGGGACGGTCGGTTCGTCCCAGCCTGTTCTGCCCTGACCCACGAGGACGTTACGCGGAAACGAAAAGGTCACAAATCCTCCCCTGCCATCACCAAGGACACGTGGAGAGCGAGTGCTGTTATTTAACTGAGTGGAGTGGGCAGCTCTGCACACCTGACAAGGCTGCCAGCAGGGCTGGGCAGGGGAAGGGGCGGACAGGTGAGCCCTGGGGTGGAGACCTGCCACTGCCTCACTTCATCTGCAGTGAACACGAGGCAGGCAGGGGCTCAGCGGCCACAGAAAGCTAATTATTCTGGAAGGCACCTTCCTAATCATCTGACATAAAGCCTGTGATGCATGTTGAGGGTAATTATCGCTTGCTCCCTGTCCTTAAATGTCTCTCACAAAAACCGTCAGATGAAGGAGAGGGCGCTGAGGATCCCCGGAACAAAAACACACCAGGAAAGAAAGAGCCATTTCCACGTCTGTCAGAGCAGAGCCTAAGAATGCATTTTGTTTGTGCAGGGATATTTTTAGGCTCCGGAATTATGCAAATTGTTCTCCTAAATTACACACAGCCCTGTGATAGCAGCTAGTGGCAGTTGCAGCTGTCAGTATCATATGGCGGTGAGCGCCCAGCGAGTCGCGGGAGCGAGCATGGAAATGGTTCTGAGCGTCAGGAAATGGTTCTGAGCCTCAGGAAATAGTTCTACACATCAGGAAATGGTTCTAAGCGTCACAAAATGGTTCTGAGCCTCAGGAAATGGTTCTGAGCATCATGAAATCGTTCTGAGCCTCTTGAAATGGTTCTAAACATCAAGAAGTGGTTCTGAGCATCATGAAATCATTCTGAGCCTCTTGAAATGGTGCTAAACATCAAGAAATGGTTCTGAGTGTCACAAAATGGTTCTGAGCCTCAGGAAATGGTTCTAAACATCAAGAAGTGGTTCTGAGCATCATGAAATGGTTCTGAGCCTCAGGAAATGGTTCTAAACATTAGGAAATGGTTCTGAGCCTCAGGAAATGGTTCTGAGCGTGACCACAGCCCCAAATACCTGCTCATGGATGGGCAAATCACACACAGATCTCATGGGCTGATACAGGAAGGGAGACAGCACTGAAAAGGGGCCTCTCCACTGGTATCTTTCCATGGGACCTCTCACTGCTGGTGTTATTCCACGTGCTGCTTCTCTGTGGCTCCGGGGGCGTTTGGATGCCATTACCAACACAAACAACATTGAACAGTTTTATTATCAAGGTCAACGGTGCCATTAAAATACTTCCAGGCATCAATCCTCCACTCCTAATGGAAAGCAACACAAAATAAATAAGCTGACTGTTTAGGCAGCTGGTGGAGAGGCAGGAGAAGGACTGGACAGGATGGCAGGTTTGTTTCATCTGTTTGGTTTTCAGGAGGCAAAGCTTTGGAGGGTATAAATCTGTCTGTCCTACAGGCAGTACAACAGAAACAGAAGCATTAGAGGAAATGCTACGTAATTTTTCCCAACAATTTGTCTGAAGCGGCTTTTGCCAGGCACTGCTGGGGACTGCAATCCTGAAGGAATTGCCTCCAAACCCGGTGTCCTGGCTGTAACACATTGCTGGGACTCTGCCTTGCTCTAGAGCTGGAAATGGGGGTGTGGGGCAGGGGTTCCTCATTATCACCCTGCCCAAACTCCCCCGAAAGGCTGTACCTGAGCCCAGAACAAGTACGCAGGAGCTGATGATGAAGGGGGAAGTTTGTTTGCAATCAGCCAAACATCCCTGACTTACCAAACCAGAGATGGTGTTTTGCCCCCATGGCAATCACCCCATTTTCTGTCTATAAAACCTTCTCTATCACTGGCCTCTCCTGAAGAAAACCACAATGAAAGAAAGAACAGAGGCAAGCCCTGATAAAAGATTAGCATTAAAGCTGGTTCTCGGTGGAAGTTTAATTCCACTGAGCTCAGATTTATCAATGAGTAGGGAAGCAGGAGTTGGAGCACCAAAGATCGGGAGAAGCCTCTGACACCCCACAAGCTCAATAGGACTGCTGGCTGAAGAGATTGAGGGCATCTGAGCATCCCTTACTCGTGGTTTTATCTGGTCATGACCCTTTGTGCAGTTTTTATTCCTGTAGTTACCCAGTTCTCAGCCACGAGCAATAAAAATCCGCTACCTTTGCTTTTTTCATTCTCTTCACGAGAAGAAAACCAGAAAAACCAGCAGCCCAAACCAGACAATGGAAGAGAAACGGATGTAAATCAACAGGAAATATTTTAAGGCTGCAGAGAGAGCACTGTAGATGGGTAAATGGGATTGGAGGGTCAGCAGCAGCAGATGTTGGGAATGAATGGGGTGGAAAACAATGGCTCAGGAGGGATGGGCATGTTGTCGTGATAAGTCTTGTGGATAGTTTACTAAATTCTGTTTACAGTGTAAACATTTTGTTCAGGCTCTGCTAAAAAGATTTAAGAGAACTGTGTAAAAATGTTCTCTGCTCTATAAAATGCTACTGCTTTGCCTTTCTTGTCTGGAGAGCAAAATAAATGAGAGCTACAAAAACACTGTTGCAATCAGCACCACACACATCATTTTTCAATTGTTGAAACAACTGATCTGTGTATTTCTCTTCTTTGTGATGGAAAGAAATTACAGAGAGGGGGAGACAGCACTTTGGAGGGTCCTGAAGTGCCGTGACAAAGGGTGTCACTTGGGATCTTCTTGCCTCCTTCTGTGCCTTAATTCTATGAAGATGCATCATGTGGTTGCAAAGCTCATTAGCAAAATTAATTCACTGTGCTCTATTCATTTGTTACAATCCTGACATAAAGCCACGGAGCATTTTGCATCTGGAGCTATTTGAAAACAAAGCCACTCTCCAAATACTTTCTTTGGTTGGTTTTAGCAGAGTATAAATGGGATGTGCATGGAAACCACAGATTCGCTCTGGGGTGGGATCTCCACAGAGAACAGGTAAATGTACAAACAGCAAAAGAATGAAAAGCAAAAGGGCAAATGAGAAGCCTCCCTAACTTAGGCTCGAGGAGATACCTGGCTTTGCTGTGATAACTGGTTTGCACAGAGACATGAGAACCATCCTCTGCTCAGGAGGGGAACACAAGGGGCAAGCCCTGACTTCCCAAATCCCAATGTTTTGGGACCACAGGCAATCCCACAGATGTTCCTGCACTGCTGAAACGAAAAACCTGGTGCCTTTCTGGAAGGATGTTGGCTGAAATCACAGATGGACCCAGGCTTTCCCTGCCCAGCACCAGGACACATCTGGGAGCTGAGGAAACCACGTGGTGATCACACCTTGTGGGGCTCGAAGCAAGATTCACCCCATCAAGGTGAGCAAACAGTGGAAACTCTGGGGAGAAGGACCGAGTTCTGCTGTTGGTGGGAGAGATAACAAGGATAAGGATGGAGGGGAATAAACCCTCTCCTGCCACGCTAAGCAGAAATCTAGGCACAGCAATGCACAAAACTCCTTATCTCCGTCAAAGTCGCTCTTTCTTTTTCTGTTTACAGCCTAAGATTTTGGTCAAATGTTTCACTGCTGGGGTAACTTTTTAATTTGGAGCCAATCAAACCTGTAATAAAAGTAAGCTCTGAGCACTACATGGACATCGCTCCAGGATGGACCCTCCTAAGCTGCTCATTGAATTTCTCACCCTGGGAAATTCAACAGGACTTTTGCTGCAAAGTCATTAACGGGCTCTTGTGCAAGACACTCCTCCTGCCCTTAATTAGCTCTTTGTGTGGGCATTTATTGATCTACAGACAGGAAACCACAGCCAGACCCCCAGATAACATCAGTGAATCCAACTCCCTTTTTACCCAGCCCAGATCTCGAAGCTGCAGATACCAAACTCCCAACTCGTGGGTGGTTCCCAACCCTTGGCTGTCATTTTCCTGCTTCGTACAGTTTTGTGATTTAATTGCTTTTTCAGGCATTTGTGTTTTAGGGATATTTCTTTTTTCCTTCTAACAACTCCAGTTGCTCTGGGAAGAGTCAGTTGTCATGACTCCCTGCTTTTAAGGCTTCTGCTGCCACGTTTCCTGACAATAAGAGGAACAGAGGACCAAAGCAGACAGAGGGGAAAAAAAGCTTAATTATAGCCCAGACTGCCTCTCTCTCTAAGGTGAAGGGAATGTAAATTATAATTCTGGGATACAAAATCAAGTAGAATTACTTATCTCTTGAAATTCCCACTGATCTGGCCACTGCAGTTAAGCAACCAACCTGCTGCCTCATTATTCCAGTGACACACTGCTGCAGGAGAAACTCCCAGGCACAGCAATAAACCAGCAAAAATGCAGGAGATGGCTCAAGATTTCCCTCCTCTCTCTTTCCCAGGTAGCTTTCCATATTTCTCTTTTAAATTAAATCATATTTGGCACCTTTCCCCTGAATTTTTAACGAGTTTGTTTTAGGGAGAAATATGAGCAAGTGACCCTTGGAACAGCAAAGAGTGGAGAAATGAGAACATGGCCAGAGTGCAGCAGGAGCAGCCTGAATTAGGATTTCTGCTTCCTTGAACGGGTTATTTTCTGGAGAGAACTGGTGGCTTCCAGTTCTCCTGTTGTCTTTTAGACACAGAAATCTCTCTGATTTTGATGCTGCATGGAGAGGCATGGTCAATATTGCACATGGTTTGCTCACATGATGGAATAAATCCATGGCTTATCTAAGCCTCTCACTGCAGCAGCAATTTATAAAGCTGGAGGAACAGAGAGGTGCTGATGGCAAAAAAAGACCACACAATCCTTATTTCTCTTTAAGCCAGCTGGGCATAGCAAAAACTGAAAGGATTAGGACAGAGAAAGAAAAATGCAATTGAGGGGAGATACGAGAGGTGTGGAGAAGATGAGCAGGAAACACATCTACCAAAACCCCACGTCTTTGCCCTTCTAATGCCTGGTGGGGGTGCCAGCTTCGGTGGGACACAGGGCAAAGGCTGACACGAGGGCAGCTTGGTGTGAGGGAGAAAAACCCATTTGCCAGGCTCTGAGAGAAAGCCCTCTGCAGGGGAGCTGTGATTTCAACCTTACTGAATGCATTAGCAAAGGGTTGGAGAACTCGGAGGACGGCACACACTGCACTGGATTTCGTGACATTTCTGTTGCGGGGCTGGGAACAAGGCACTGGAGGATTCAGCGGATCATAAACTGTAAACACGAAATACAGCAGGGGAGCTGCAGCCTCGAAACGCAAACCAACCCTCCCTGGGAGCGTTCGGTCGCATTTTCAAAGCAAAAAAAAAACAACAGCAAAAAAACCTCTCTTCTTCAGTCATGGCTTACAAATGTGTGGAGAGATGAGGGAGGGAGCACCGGGGTTAGTCCCAACCTCTCCTGTGGATGCAGGTGAGTCCCCACTCCCCAGCTGCCATCTCCCCTCCCTCCCATGCAGAATGTCAAATAATAATATTAAATAAACCACCCCTGCAGCCGCTGCCAGCCCACACCCAGCCCCACACCTCGAGGGAACCCCCCAGCACTGCTCTGCACCCCCAAACCCCCTTTGCTGGTTCACAGGGAGGGGAGTGATTTGTGTGAATCGAGCCCAGGGTATTCACTTTGTGTAGATCTCCATGTGCTCGGCAATGCAGCTCTTTTTATGGGAGCAGATCCAGGGATTTAGGAGAAAACAAGATTTCTCCCTTCACCCTTTACAGGATATACTTTGGAGGCAAGGAAGAGATGATAAGATCTTGGGGAAAAAAGGTGTGTGGTAACTGTGGGTTTCTCCCCACCCTGGATTGCAAAGGATTTTCTGCATGAGGCCCCTGAACCACCTGCAAAAGAAGGATTTGCTGCCCTTACTCCTGCTGGGAAGATGCTCTGAATGGTGTGATTGCCTCTGGTTGGCCTGTGAAACACACAGAGGCACATCTGAGACTTAAACAGGTTAAAAACCTGACCATGGCCACCTGTCTGCACCTCTGCCCACCCCCAGACTTGAGGCGGGGAGTGATTAAACACACAACACGTGCTAATATTGGCACATATCCCCGGTCACACTCAAATACACGTGCACTTGTGCAAAGCAAAACCACTGGAGAAAGTAACAATGATAAATATCTTGCCGCGGTCTATGTTTCTCCCTGATTTCTTGCCTTCTCCTTTACTGCATAATTCACTTTCCCAGTAGCATCAACTGTTCCTCAGGCATCACCTTAGCAGTTTAAACATGAGGTGGGTCTAAAACATTCTGCAAAGAAGCTGTTCTGCAGAGCAGACTCACAGGGAAAGATCTGATAGAACCAACCCCCCTATTTTTTTTTCCCTCCTATCAGTCTCAGTCCTTTTATTTCCAGTTCGTCCCTCAAAGAAAACTAGAGAATTAAATTAATTAGCTCCTGGTAATGGGGATTATCATTTTATCTGTTTGACAGAATTCTACCCATACAAATGAGAGACTGCACCAAAACTTCTTGGCCACAGTTTGGATTGTTGCAGCAGAGCTTCAGGCACAAAAATACCCATCGGAGGGACAGAGAGACTAAATTTATCCCTTAGGAGAGCCTGGCCATGTAAACCATCCATTCAGCTCAGGAAATCACACAGCATCCACAAATTCCCTCGCAGAGGAACAGAGCGAAGGAAGGAGACAGCCTAAAGTATTGATGTTGTGTAACAACAAATGTTTCTATGGAGACTTTCCAGCCACTCTCAAAGGAAGGCAGAAATGCTGTTTCTTTCCTGCTGCTGAGCAAATTGTGGATGGAGTCTGGGGGGGCTGGCACCTCTCGTGTTAGCCCGGAGATGGAGCAGCCATGGTAACGGGGCTGGTGTTCCTGGGGGAAAAGAGCTGACATGGAACACCCTGCATCCACCAGGGCCAACAGGAAATCAGTCATGGTAATGCAGAGCAGGCTCTGTCAGAGGAGTTCGAGGACCTGGCAGGGAGAAGATTGAATTCTGGGTGTAATTCAATCTCACCATGCCACAAATACAGGCCAAAACGAGCCTCAGTGGGACCTGACGTCCTTTTGTACATCCTTCCTTTTCTAGGGGCAAACCTCCCCCATTTGATTCATCTGTGGTGGTGGGTGGGTAAAAAACTCCTAAATGGCTCAAAATTCTTATTCACAGCTCCCCAAAAAAAGCAGATGAGCCATGAAAGCACAGTTCTTACAAATCCAGCATCTTTGCAGGAGATCTCCCTCCGTACAGAGTGGTCACCTTGCACCGGACACAAACCATGATGTGGCTTCTTACTCCCTCTGGCCTTTTGGCTGAGGCAGCTCTGGTAATTTTGTGTTTGAGTGGGTGGGTGGGGGCACAACCAGCACGTTCCACCATCATCAAAGGGAAGGACAGGCTGGAAAAGCAGGACAAAACCGTCCAGAGAACAGATGTGTTTTCCCTTTGAAAGCTGGAGTCAGTCCCACCCCAGGGCATTACAACACAACAGCAAGTGCAGAAGCTCCAAAAGCTCCAGGATCCTCCAGATGCTGCTGGAAAACGGGAGAGAGAAAGGAGGCCCAGGCAGAGGGGTGCGAGCCTCCTGTGGATGGAGACTAAAACCAGTGCAAAGGGCTGCAAGAGCCCTTTGGGAAAGGTGTTCGCACACACGAGGCTGGCAGGGCTGAAACAGAGAGGGACAACTCGGTCCCACACACAGGAAAACACTCTGAAGTCCCTGCCAGGTAAGTTCACACATTTCTACACCCACTGCCACCTTTCCAGAGTTTGGCTTTCACAGGTAGGTTTGAGCTTGCCCAGCTCCACACGATTGAGTGCACTAAGACACAGAAAACACTAGCTTTTAAAGAAGCACAGCCTTAAAAACAAATCAGCCTCCATTCAAATATATCAGAAAAAGCATTTCCAGAGAGACTCCTGACCCCCACTTTGCTGCTCCTGAGAGCAACACATCTGCAGTTCAGTGTATTTTCCTATTTTGCCTCGGTGGCAGAAACGAGAGCACCTACTCAGCCAATTCCTTGCGCATTCCATGCTGCTGGAACACTTCATCTTCACGACAACTGTGGTTTCTCTCTGTGCCATCATACGTTTATGTACATTAACCTTGTGCTAAATTCCAAAGGCTGGAAGCAACCACCTAAATCATGCTAATTAAGACAAATTACTGGAGTGCTCTGAGGAACGCTGGGAAATGCATTTTGCTGCATGGTACAATAATGAAAACAGAGCTTGATTCCGTAACGCTGTTAAGTGTGCTTATTTCCAGCCCTTTATTTTCTCTGGTCTTTTCTGGTTTCCAAAAATCTCTCCCTCGCCCTTCAAGGATAAAATTTAAATTAATTCCCCCAGCAAGACCTCAAAGAAAGTTCATCCTCGCTGGAAGCTGTCGTTCAGGAAAAGTCAATGGAACAAATCCATCCCCAGGTACAACACCTGAGTTCTGCAGAGCTACACCTCGATGAGCACAGCCCAGGCTGGAGAGATGAATTCTCCTTAATTTCCTGACCTCTGTGCTTCCCTGGCACCACAAGCAGGCTCCAAAGAGGCAGGAGCAGCCCACTGAGGTGAAGAAAACCCCCTCACCACCGGATTTGTTTCAGTGGCTTCTTCGTGACCTCTCCGTGAGGGAATCTGGTGGTGGGAAGAAGGCAAGAAACTCAGGAATGGTGCAATACCAGAACAGCAGTCTTGTTTCCACTGCTTCAGGGACTTATAAAAAATTAACTCGAAATTTGCACGTGCAAATATCCCCAGTAACGAGGCTGCAACAGTGGACCCTAGGAATGGAACCCACACCGATCCCATCTCTTCCTGCTGCCAAGGAAAAGGAAACAACTTCCCATTGCCAGCCTACCTGAGCAGTCCATCACTCTGAAAACATTAAATGAAGGGAAAAGAGCGGCATGAAGGGGGAATACACGTAAGCTTTGCACATGGAATTATAAACAGGATGGAGTAGAGGATATAAAGGGTCCCTGCATACGGCAGAAATTAATTATCTCCTAGAAAAGGACCCTCTAATTATACTTCTGTGCCACCTTTTTCTCTCTGCCACGTAATCAAACTTGAAGTTGCTGCTCTGGAAGTGAACTCTTTTTCTCAAATGCTGGGAGAAACATCTCTAAATTATCATCAGAAAGAAGATAATGGAGGCTGACTGCTCCCTGAAAGTAATTTTTGAGTTTTCTTTTTCTGAGCAGGAGCTAAACAGTGTCTAGTGATGTTCATTAAGCAGTCAGCATCCTCCTCTGAAGAGCTGACGTCAGTTTGCAGCCTAGGACCTGCAATTATCATCCCTTGCCATTGAAGTGGATGCTGCTTAGTTACAGCACGCTGGGAAGTCTGAAAGGATCTGGCTGACACCAGCTGCCCTCCCTCAAAAATTTTAAAGTGGGAGGTAGAAAATGAGAACTAGACAAATCTACTGATTTTTGACCTTGGGAAAAACGTACTGGGTCATGTTTCCCCCCCTCCTCAGCCACCCCTCACTGTGTTTATCCCTTCTTTGCTTGCAGGAAGGCGAGTGAGTGATGCAGTCAATTTGAAGTCAGTTTAGATAAGCATCTGAACTTCTAGATCTAAACTCCAGACCTCAGGAGTGTTTCAAAGCCCTGCTCATCAATACATGCTGGAAAAGCAAAGCTTTCCCTCTGTCAGAAAAACCCCCAGCAAAACTTGGCTGTCATCAGCGGTGTCAGGATGGGAACGGAATTCCAGGACTGGTCTGGGGGTGAATTGGCAAAAAAAAAAGACTGCGAAGGTGACTGTGTAAACTCCATTTTCCCAAGTTTTCTGCCGTTAAAGCCAAGAGCTTTAATCACAACTGGATAAAATCCCAGGATTAAAATGTCACCCTCCTTTTGCACGCGGAGCCCGGCCTGTTAAATAAGCAAGTTGCCCCTAAGCAGGTTGTAGGATGGAGCATTGAAAAATGACAAAATAAATTGATTTATAGCTGCTGGGGGTGGGGGCTTGGCATGAACATTGAATCAGAGGCTCGTGATGACTTTTACCTTCCACCTTGCATGAGCTCACCCATCCTTCTTTTGTGACACTTCCCACTAAGGACTCCCATTTGTTTGATGAATATCTAAACTCCATCAGACATCCCTGCTCTTGTTGTTTTCCAGCCATCTCACTAACATTTTGTTGCTATTAACTTCAATAAATTACAGCCTGGTATTTGCATTCATAGCACTGAGCCATCCATCATGTAAGCTTATTTTTTTGCTTGGGTTTTTTTTTTTTTTTGAGGGAACCACAATTATCCACCTTGGGCAAGGACCTCATTCCCTACCTATTCTGCATTTTGCACTGTTAGAGAGGCATGAATTTAAATCCAAGCGTTGCTTAGGGCAGAGGGGTGGTTTCCTCTGGTTTTTCTTCCAGCAAATCCCACAGACATCACTAAGAGCATCAGAAAATGCTGGAAACTCAGGTGGTAGAAATTAGAGAACAGTTCCAGTTTCTAAATTATCTGCTTAATGCTGCAGGATTTCTTGGGAGGATGATCAAAGATACCTGAGCAATGGAGGTGCCAAAGGATATCTAATGTTAAAAAATCCCTCTGGACATCTTATGGATGGCCCACAGTTTGATATATTGTGTCAGACACGTCCGCCCCGTGCTTCAGACTCAGTAGAGATGACACGAATCACTTAATTCTCCATTGAAATGCAGGATCTGCTGGGTGGAAGGCAGGATATGGATTTTCTTTCAGGCCATTTCATGAAAAGAAATAAAGAAGAACTCCATAAAGCCCTGAAATTACAGGTGGAATGCAACAATGCGGGATGCAGGCTGGCTAGGACAATTTATTGCTGGAAATCCTGCTCTGGGGGGGACTGGCTTGGCTTTGACAGGACCTTGGCTTCACGAGCAAGCCCAGGGACAGAGATAGAAGGGTGGAAAGAGAGGCTGATTTTCTGGCACAGGGAGAAGCAGGGCAGTCTTTACCCAGATCAGTCTGAGAACTGAAATCGGTGAGGCTGGGGTGAGTCACATCCTGTGGATCATCAGGAGGTCACTTAATGGAGCACACAGTGACAAAGGTCTGTGATGAGACCACTGTAACAACCAGGCCTGAAACCTCCTCCCCTGCACACCCAACCCCAGCAAGAAACTCCTTCTTAGGAGACCACATTGCTGCAAACAATCAGGAAGAGCCAATTTATTTCCTGGCAGGTTATTTTTAGCCCGGATCATTTCCGTGACCTGCTCCACAGTACATCCCTGTGCTAGGCTGTGCTGCCAAAATCCAGGTGACAGAGACACGGGATGGCAAAAGTTGTGCTGGGCTGCTTCCTCATTTTCTGTGTCCTTCCCTCTGCCACGGGTCACTCGCGGCTCTGCTCGGGCAGACCTGGCACCGTGAGAAGCAGTGCGGAGATGCCAAGCAGGCTGTGTTAATTCAGGTGTTCAGGCTGCTGCTCTGAGGCAGAGCTGGGCACATGACGAAGCTTCCTGGGATGATTTATGCTGTCTCCAGGCGTATTCTGTGGAGACAGGATGTGTAATAGACTGCGGGGAGGTTGAGCTCAGTGTTTTGTAAAGAGATCGCCTGTGTCACAATCTGTATTGTGCCTGAGCGCTGCGGAGGCAGCTGAGAATAATTCAGGGAGTTGGGGAACTGCTGTGCCTGTCAGCTCCTGAAGAGTGGAGGCACGGACTAGATCCAACCTCTAACTCAGATCAACAGCCCAAAAGGATGAATTAGGCTGAGCTGGTGCTGAGCAGCTTCTGACAGGGCACCCAAGCTGACGGGGTCACCCTGGGGGAATCAGAGGCGTTCAGGCAGCTGCTGTGCTCCTCTGGTCCTTGCCCAGCTCCCAGGGTGACACAGCCTCATTTCAGGCTGCCTGGCACACGGCTGGCCCTCCAGGGGACCGGGGGATGGAGCAGTGGTGGGCAGTGTCACCTCACCCCAGAGAGGTGCTGCCTGCCTCGGTTTACCACAGATAAAGATGAGATTTACGGCTCCCTGCAGCCTTGCAAGCCACCCAAAGGGGTCCCTTTCTGTGCCAGCCACTTCTGTTCCACCCCAGAAGTTTGCTGTGGTGCTCTGCAAGGGGGACAGCTGAGCTCTGGGTGCTCCTTCCATCCACACGCCTGGGAAGTGCCGTGGATCACTTCCAAGGTGCAAGCCAAGTGCAAGCACAAGGAGTTGTCTGCAAATCCAAACAAGAGGCTCCAAATCTCCTCACGCAAAACCCTCGAATGAAGCAGTCAGGGGTTTTATCCCAACACCAGCACCCACAGATGCCAGCGGAGCGTCTGGCCAGTGAGGACCAGCGCGTTCGTTCTGCCGGGAGCCTGCTGCAGGCAGCCAGAGGCTGAGGGAAAAGGGCTGAGCCGTGAGAGCCAGGAGGGCCAGAGGGTGCCCCCAAGTCACATTTCCTATCCCAGGGAGGTCCCTCCATGCCTCTTACACACAAACAACCTTCCAAGCATTGTCCTAAAACTCCAGATTTCAGAGCTTTCCCTCTCCTTTGTCACCAGAGTTCACAAAAATGCTGAAACTGTTGTAATACTTCAATTGCTATTCCTCCATCCCCACTTATCCTTTAATTTACAGCTTCCTCCACTTGCATTCTTATTTCAATCTTTTTTATCCCTCCAGCTTCAGAATGTTTTCCAGCTTTTGTATCTCTTCTTTTTATTTGATCATCATCTTCCTGTTCTGTATTTGTGCTTGCAAACAGACACCTGCGTGCACACCCACACTGCCTGACTCAGTCTTTGTTTTGTTTTCTGGGTTCATTTTGCACTTTCATTTGTCTCTCACCCTTCTTCAGCCCCTCCTCATTTATCCTTTTTATTGCTGGAGACTAAATTTTGGTGCTTAATTATTCTGTGGTTCCTGTCTCTGGTATCTCAGACCCTCCTGTCTCCCAAGGGCTTCTTTATCCTCACAGATTTCCCTTTATTCCATCTTTGCCCCTCTCTGTGATCCAAGCACAGCAACTTCTCCACCTCACCATTTTCATTTTTCTGAGAACACACCCCACTGATGCCCCTCTTGCCTGCCCTAACAACACATTACAAATTCCATTACGGTAACCATGGAATATCCTGAGCTGGAAGGGACTCACAAGGATCATCCAGCCCAACTCTGTCCCTGCACAGAGCCCCCAACAACCCCCCCCTGGGCATCCCTCAGGGCAGTGTCCAAACTCCCCTGGAGCTCTGGCAGTGCTCCCCATTCCCTGGGGAGCCTGGGCAGTGCCCAGCACCCTCTGGGGGAAGAACCTCCCCTGATGCCCAACCTAAGGGTATCCAGGCAATCATTCTGTTGGTTTTGGCAGCGATTTCTGTGCCTTTCTGTGCTGCTCAACACCGAGATGGAGGAAGACAGGACATCAAGCTGGGAGACTTGCACTTCCACCACCCTCACTTCCAGGTGTCCTTGCAGGATAAAAGAGCAGTTGATATTCAAATGTCCCGTTCACTTCCACTTGCCATTCAGCTGCATAGCAACCACAGACTACCTTTGGCAGACTTAGTGAACTATTTTTAGTTCAATTACTTGTTCCCCTGACTCAGACTGCAGGGTCTGAGCTTACCTTTCATGCAATATGTGCAAATGAACCTCGTTGCTTGCACTCGTCCTGACCCATGCAGCTCATTACCAGCAAATTATTTTAGGGACTGAGATATAAACTTCTATATTTGCCCCTCATGTCTGACAGATTTTCAGGCTAATTTTGTTCCCATCTAGCTTTCACAGCCCAAAGTTTTATCATATTCATATCCTTGTCATCTACTTGGGTGACAGAACTACCTGCAGGTGGATTTACCAGCTTGAGGAATGGCTTCTAGCAGGGAAAGCTAACGATGATGTGCCAACAAATCTGTAAAATCCAAGAGGGAAAGGCAGCGGGAGGCTTGTTTATCATTTTGGGGGGCTGAAATAAAGCTTTTCTCAAGGCCTGCTGCAGGAAGTCCAAGTGTGGGTAAGGGGAGGTGTGGAAGCAAAGCTGCAACAGCCTCTGAACAGCGCCCAGAGCAGGATCTGCTCCTTGTGCTGGATGACCAGAGACTGAGGAGAGGACATGGATTGAGGTGTAAATGATCCCCCACGTCCTCGTTCCACCGAATGGAAGGGCATTTCAGCTGGCACCTGCAAATAGCTGCCATCCAAACCTGGCACCACAGACCCAGACCCCCCTCCAGGTTTATCTGCAGAATAATTGTTTGTTTGCTCTCTCACCTCAGCGACCACCCCTCTGGTTAATGCCAAACTTCAGCAGGATGAGATGAGAACATGGATTGGTGATAAAACCAAGCCTGAAAGATATTTGCACATGGCTTTGATATTCCAGAATGCAAAGACATGAAGGAAACCCAAGCCTGATTTGGAAGCACTGATGTGCCAATACAAAGTCTTAGCTCACATGAATGGCTTGCATTAAAGATTTTTCCAACACTAAGTGCTCATTTCCTCTAAGGAAAAACCCTGGAGTGCTCAGCTCTCCCTCAGAAAGCAAGTATTCACCCTGAACAATCATCATGGAATCACAGAATGGTTTGGGTTGGAAGGGGCCATAAAAATCATCTCGTTCCAGCCCTTGCCTTGGGCAGGGACACCTTCCACCACCCCAGGCTGCTCAGGGCTCCAGCCAGCCTGGCTCCCTTCAGGCACTGGCTGATTGTCATTTTTAGTGACAACTGGGTGACATCTGTAAAAGTGTATTAAATGTTTCAACCTCCATTTTGGTGTCAACTCTTTGGATTCTGCACCCCTCAGTAAGATACCCTGTGCCTGGTTAGCTGGTCTTCTCCTGGTTATCCTCTTTAGTAGTAACCCACTTCATCCATCACGTTCTCTCTTTTTCCCTGCTCAGTGGGTTGAATTATGGGTTTACCTCTTTAGTGCTGCCCCCTTCCCATTAGCACTGTTCTTTTATATTTAATCCTTCAGAAATTCCCATTTCTTCTTCCAAGTTTAACAGCTGATGAAACGAGGATCTGGTTAATGCAGACCCTTCTCCTGTGAGGGGACACCAAACTCCAGACTCCCTTTTGAGCCAGGCCGTGCTCCCCAGCTGCCCTTACCAGCTGCTGCTTTAAGCCACTAAACTGGAATTATCTCCCTGGTACTGGAATTTCCCATCTCCTTGCTTTTCTCCTCAAGAGCTCACTGAACCACGAAGATGTTTGGCTCCACTGGGAGCAAATCATTTTGTCCACCTGTTTGCAGAGCAGAAATGATCTGAGCAGGGAGAAAACTGTGCCTGAAACCTGGAGTGAATAAATGCTGAGCTGGAAGCAGCAGGAAGAGGGGGAAGGGAAGGAAAGGAGGGAAGGAAGGGAGGGAAGGCAGGGAGGGAAGGAAGGGAGGGAAGGCAGGGAGGGAAGGAAGGGAGGGAAGGCAGGGAGGGAAGGAAGGGAGGGAAGGCAGGGAGGGAAGGAAGGGAGGGAAGGCAGGGAGGGAAGGAAGGGAGGGAAGGCAGGGAGGGAAGGAAGGGAGGGAAGGCAGGGAGGGAAGGAAGGGAGGGAAGGCAGGGAGGGAAGGAAGGGAGGGAAGGCAGGGAGGGAAGGAAGGGAGGGAAGGCAGGGAGGGAAGGAAGGGAGGGAAGGCAGGGAGGGAAGGAAGGGAGGGAAGGCAGGGAGGGAAGGAAGGGAGGGAAGGCAGGGAGGGAAGGAAGGGAGGGAAGGCAGGGAGGGAAGGAAGGGAGGGAAGGCAGGGAGGGAAGGAAGGGAGGGAAGGAAGGGAGGGAAGGAAAGGAGGGAAGGAAAGGAGGGAGCTGCTGTTCCATGTGGATATCATTAAATGCAGGCATTTTGACTCTGTGGCTGAATTTACTCACAGATGCAGGGGTTATATGGATACAATATATTTATATCGTACATAATTTCATTTTTAAGTAGGTGCTGTTTGCAAAAACATTGGTGCAAGGAATTTGTCTTGGCTTGGAGTTCTGCTTTTGCAGAGTGGCCTTTGATTTTACTTTTATGATCTGATATTTAACAGTCTGTTACATCAGCATTGCATGTGGAAAGAGAAGTGCAGATTTTGATAGTAAATCCTCTTTTATCAGGTATCCTTCTGCAGTATCCCCACTCTTTTCAAGATTATTTTCCTTTTGGGAAGGAACTGAGGAAGACCAGTCTGCTTGCCAAAAGAATTCTCTCTTTTCCTCTCTATATCAGTAAATGTTCTTGAATTTTAAAAAAAAAAAAATACTGCTGATGACTGATAATGGCTGATCGTGACTTCTTAACTGCAATAACAAAAGTAGTCCAGAACCATTCAGATCTGAACTGCTGGTAAAGTTACCTTGCAACTAAAAGGGAAAAATTAAACTGTTCCTGGAAGAAAATCTGTTCTTTTCTCTGTTCCAGGAAAGAATGATTTCCGGGGTTTTTAGCAGGAAGACTCAGAGTATTTTGCAGCTCCCAAGCATTTTATCAGCCTGGGAAGCCAAGCAGTGGCTCAGATGAGGTGGGTGACCCACATCTCTCCCAGGACTGACTCGACTGTCCCGAAAGCCACAAACTCCCCAGATGAGGGCACTGAATTTGTCATTAATGATTGCCCAACGTGACTTTAACCAGCAGAGTTCTGTAGAAAAAGACCTCAGAGCCAGAGCACGGATGAGCTTTGGGAACTCGCACTCATTTTTACCTGTAGGAGTCCTGACTCCTCTCTGTGAGTGGGACGGATTCCCCACAGGGGTGATGAGGAGTGGGAGGCACACCCAGAGAGTTACTCAGCCTTGGACACCAATTTGAGCCTGGAAAAACCCCCTTTTCCCCGGGTGCTGCCCACAGAAAGCAGCTGCTTGACAAATGCAGACCCAATGCCTCAATTTTTGCTCCCGCCAGGGAAAGATTTGGCTGAATTTAAGTAAACAAAGCCCACTGTTAGGCCGATTTTTAAAACTGCAGTCAGCTAAAAATGCAGACATATCATAAGACTTCTAAAGTGGTATTTTTTTTTTTTATTTCTCCTAAGAAAAAGCAGCTTAGGGATTTCTACAGTCCCCAGTTGTGTCTGAGCATCCTCACACTCAGGGCTGTCTTCTCAAATCTAGCCCTTAAGCTTTCCAAGTGCTCTTATTTTTATCCCAGAAATAAGAGAAAGAGGGAGATTTACCGGGTTAAACCTTTAATTCCTAGATAAAAGGCTTCTTTCCTCCTTTCTTTCTTAACCCTTAATTCTTTCTTTCCATTATTCTCTCGTTCTGCTCCTCAGCCCAAGCGAGAGGCATTTAAATCCTGCCTGTTTGCTTTGTGGAACCAGCAGCTTTGGGCATTTCACCTTTGCTTTGTTTTCCAGGAGCGGCGGTATTTGTTTTCAACAGAGCTTTCTGCAGGCATCGGAAGGGGTGTGAATTCTGCCCTGTCCAATTGCTGCTCCTTTCTTTTTACACTGGGAAGGGTCTGGGCCATCCGTGCTGCTCCCAGAGATGCCCCGAAGCTGGGTGGGGAAGCCTCTCCCAGGTCCTACCTGCATCCTGCAGCTCTGACTCAGCTCACAGCCACCCTTTCAGAGAAGGCACAGAATAAATTGCCAACAGCACAGTGGAAAATGGTTTGTTTTGGTTTTTTGAGGCAGCCAATAGGTCCAAATCCACCCTCACATTTGCTACCTCCAGCTGTAAAGCTGTTTGCAGTCAGTGATGCCCAAGAACACTTTGCCCATGGCTTGTTTAGGCAGGCTTTTGGTGTTTGGGGTTATTTAAAAGTGATCCCAGACAGAAATTACCGATTTCCTGTAGCCAGAATGCTGCTGTCCATTCTGCCTCCACCCTCCCATTCTTGGGGTGACTGGAGCCACACAGACCTCAGATAAAGGATAAGGATCAAGTGGAGAGAGTGCAGAGGCAAACAAAGCCTAAAGGCTGGGAAAACCTGATTTTGAGCAGACAATTAATATGCAGAAAGAAAAAAAAAATAACATTACAGGCTCCAAATATTGAAGAGAGCTGCTATGACAAAGGAGAGGCGCATTTGTATTTGTGCTGGCTAGGACAAGAATCAGCTCAAATTCCTGCAGGATGTTGGGGGTCAGGCTTCAGGAAAAGCCTTCAGTAGGCAGTAAAGCTGCAGAGAAGACTCCAGCAGAGGCTGTGGAGGATTCTCTGCTGAACGACCTTCAGCAACAGGCAAACAGAACCCTGCCAGTGCAGAGGTGTAACTAATCCTGCTCTGAGACAGAAGGATGGATTATGTCATCATTTCAGAGTCCTTCCAGCCCAGTGTGATTATCAGATTCAACAATGCAAATTTGAGGTGAATACATGTTTCCATTATCCGTGTTCTCCCTGCCCACACTCCCCCACGGGCTTTTCCATCTTACAGATCTCTTAATCTTTTTTTATCTCTGACCTTTCCTCTTCCTTCTAAAAATTCTCTGCCCAAACTGGCTGATTGCTGTCCTCTTCCTCCTAGACAAAAACTTGCCCTCTTTAGCACGGTTCAGGTCTCAATTGCAGTTCAAGACCCCACAATCAGTCACAGAAACTCCTCCCCTGGCTGCAAGCAGAGTCAATCCTTGCAGAAGCCCACCACGGACCCTGTGCCTCGCGTACAGCCGAGGAAAAGCTCCATCTCTCCGTCTTCTCCTCCCACATGGACACCCACACAGAGCTGCTTTTAACGCTGGGAGAGAGGAGAAGCAACCATCAGCTGAAGCCCTGGCAAAGCTGCTCTTGCTCCCGAGCCATGGATATCAGAGGAACCCTTCCCTTCCTGCACGGCCCCGCTGTGATTGACCGACCTTGCCCTGCTGCCTGTCAACTGCAAGATAGGATTTAGATAATTTTATGTGGCTGAATAGCAGAAATTGAGCTCGAAGCCCAGACAACATTGCTTTTGCTCATGTGTTTGTGCAAATCTCTCTGCTGTAGCCTAGAAGCAATCTCAGGCTGCCTCACAGTGCAAAGATGATACACATTTAATCTTGTAGCTTATTACATTTTCACGAGATATAGTGCTCTTGCTATCAACAGATGCTGGTAAAGTGGGGGGGCAGTTTATTATATTTTCCTCCTTAAGTGTTTATCTCCCTTTATTATGTGTCCCAGCAGGTCAGATTCATTTTCCTGAGCTCTTTCCAGGCTCAGTGTGAGGGCACTTCATATTTTTGCCTCCTACCTTTGACCACACCACTTCTCAGATACCCTGGGCCCTGAGGCTGCCTGGGCTGCACACAGAATACCCAATTCCCATTCCAAAATCCCCATTTTTCAGTTTACTGCCCACATTTTGGAGTTCAATTCTTTGCCATTGTCCTTTTTGTTAGCTGTGCCCAGCTCTTGTTCAACACCATGCCTGGAACCACTCAATGAGACATTCAACGTGGTCTTTGCTTCCTGACATTTCACAGCAGGTAAAAAAATCCTCTTCCTCACTTATCTGCCATTGGACACGATTAAATCTCCCAGATAAAAATTAAAAGGAGTTGTGAACATCCTCCCAAACTGATTGCAGGGAACGCTTCTGCAAACAGCAGACTTATTGCTTGTACGGACATTTATGATTCAAGCCCATCCACAGAAAGGATCATCCTGGATCAAGCCTTCGATGTGAGGGTTCACAGCCTCCCAGATTTTACATGCTCAGATACCCACAAACAATTTCAAGGCATGTTTTCCCCTTTCTTCCTGGTAATGTGTTCAGATACTGTGCGCTCAGTGTATATTTTAGTGGAGCTCAGACATATTGGGCTGCATCTGCTGGTTTATTTTTAGGGAGATGAGCTCCGATAGATTTGCTTAGGAACAGCACAGGAAGAATTATGTGAACTTTGGAAAGAGCAGAATATTTCAAGTTCTGTGCCTGTGAACCCCGACAGCGCTCGTTCAAATGAATTACTCCTTGTAAAACTCACACTTCTCCCTGAAGGCTGAAATCCAAAAGTCATCCCAGTGGTGTGAAAGGACCCTCTTAAACCAGTGTGAGCCTCCAGGAGAGACAGAATTAAGGCTGACACCAGCTTTTCTTCCCATCTTTGCCAGTGCCAGGGCAGGGATGGTACTTGGAGGCAGCAGGAAAACACGGGGCTGTGTTCTGAGTGCCCCTGAACGCAAACACGGACATCACCAAAGAAACAGCTCCGTGCAAACACATCCCTGCCATTCTTCTGTCAGCAGCTCAACAGACAGCACAGGAGCTGGTGGGATTTTGAAAGCAGCTTAAGTTCCCCGTTCCCACCACAACAGGAGCTGGAGGCCTGACTCCAGCCTTGATCTTGCAAGGGTTTATTTTGTGCTTGCCTTCAAGGGCTGCATCAAGAGCCATCAGCTCAGCAACGAATTAGAGAATGTAGCAGAGCCAGACAGCCCTGGAAATTCAGCTGCTACCTTTGCTGGTTTGTTATAACACATCCTGCCCATGAAGCATTTCCCCACAAGCCCGTGAACTAAGATGAACTGCACTTGTTTGGAACTTAACTTTGCTTATTCAGAGATTAAACCCCGTTGTCAGCTCGTAAAATCTATATTGCAAAAGCAGTGATAAAGAACACTCCCCTCTTCCATGCAGCAGTTTTGTCAATCCATCTCTGCTCTGGCTAGATAAATCACATTACACAGGGAGAAGGCAAATCTACCCAACTACAGCACAAATCTGGCGAGATTTTCACAGCTGCCGAGGGGCTTTGAAGGTGGGGGAGCTGGACTGTGACAAGTAACATTTATTTCTCTCTGGGAAAAAAAAAATCAATTGTATGGAAGGTTCTTTGTGAATGAAGACAAGGAACCATTGGCATATCTCACATCTCACTGCGTTTTTCAGTGGAGAGCTGTAAAGGACCTCAGAGGAGAAGCTTGCCTTTGGGACTAATGAAGAAAAGATTTTCTGGTAGAAATATAGGTCTAATTGTACGGGGTGATTCTGGTAGCATGTTTTCACCTAACATCATAAACTAGCCTTTACTTTAAAGGTTGAGCTGGTAGCAAATTTCAGATCCTCTTGGAGCTGAACTGACCTAATTAGTTTTTGTTTTGTGCTGGTACAGAGCGAGCATGCTCAAAGGATGCTTCCCCTCCTGCCCGAATAAATCAGAATTTCAAGACATACGTCCAGGCGGCCCGCTAGGTCTAGTCCTGGCTTGCCTGCCCACATTTGCCTTTTAGCAGAAGAACTCCCGAATCCTGGCAGCTTGAAAATAGGGAGGTTTCTGGCACTAAGTGGGGGTAATCAGGGCCCCCAAGGTGCTGTAGGGCTCAGGAAGATCCCCAGGGGCCAGCTGGGCAGTGCCTGTCCTGGGAAAGGAGGGCTATAGCCTCACTTTTTGGTAAACCCGAATTTCACATCATCTTTCTCCCTGCCACTCCATCCGGTGAGAATTGGGGCCCCCTACCCTGCACAGCCGCCCAGGGGGCTGAAGCAGGGCTGGGACAGATCCTCCCGTGGCACCAGGGGTGATTTCCAGAGGAGGGACTGGGCTGAAGCTGTTTTCTCTACAGATGATCGCTGGACAGAGGCTTCATTAGTGAAAGTAGCCCAGAGACAGCTCCTTGCTGTTGCCTCCTGGAAATTCAGCAGGACTTTTCCTCACCAGCTACTCCCTAAAGCTGTGCTTGGTGCCGCTATTTACTGGTGCACCAGCATAAAACTGGCAGCTGCCACCTCGGGTGCTCTTCGTACCCGCAGAACGACTCAACAGCAATAAACCAATGGTGTGTGACGGCGTATTTGTGTGCAACTTTCTTACACCAGGCACTGTTAGTGGGCCAAACTGGGTGAAAAAAATGCAGTTTAATCCCCAGACGGTGCCATTATTAAGCTGTCACTAGCTGTGCTCCAGACTGAGGGGAAAGGTGCAACGTGGAGGGCAGCAGGTGAAGCGTTGGCTCCCCTGTGCTGAGGGGGAAAGCTGGACGCAGAGATTTGTGTTGAGGGGCAAAGCTGGACGCAGAGATTTGTGTTGAGGGGCAAAGCTGGACGCAGAGATTTGTGTTGAGGGGCAAAGCTGGACGCAGAGATTTGTGTTGAGGGGCAAAGCTGGACGCAGAGATTTGTGTTGAGGGGCAAAGCTGGACGCAGAGATTTGTGTTGAGGGGCAAAGCTGGACGCAGAGATTTGTGTTGAGGGGCAAAGCTGGACGCAGAGATTTGTGTTGAGGGGCAAAGCTGGACGCAGAGATTTGTGTTGAGGGGCAAAGCTGGACGCAGAGATTTGTGTTGAGGGGCAAAGCTGGACGCAGAGATTTGTGTTGAGGGGCAAAGCTGGACGCAGAGATTTGTGTTGAGGGGCAAAGCTGGACGCAGAGATTTGTGCTGAGGGGGGAGCAGGATGGTGCCAGGGGAAAAGGGGAGCTGGGGTTATATCCCGGAGCAGCCCTGGCACGGGGAAAGGCGTGAGGGAGGCAGGGGTACGTGGCCATCCAGCTCCTCGGAGGAGGTGGGTGAGCGTTAACGCCGCTGTTTGCAGTAGGGCCAGAACCTGGACAGGAGGTGATGCCTTAGGATTTTAGCTTTTATATTTTCATATATTTGTAATCCTGCAGTCCTTTAGTGTGTAACTCTGAGCTCCATACAGAGTGTTACCTACTGCTTTCCCATTTTGGTAAGACACAACAATTCCTCTCCAGGCCTGAGAATCAAGGACACCTCACTGTCTCAGGCCCCAAGAAATGGAAACAAAAGTGAGTTGTGGGGAGCAAACTGAGAGAATGGGACTGCACTGCCTGAAGCTGGAATTGGACAATTAACCTCTGATATGCAAATGGACAGAACTTATATCTGTCCCAAAAACGTGAGGCTGTGTCCATCCTGGGTGCAGTCTCTGCGAGACTCCTGCACTGCCCAAGGTGCACCCTGTGAAGGCCTTTCCATAAATCCCTGCCCTTTATCCTTTCTCTCTGTCCAGCCTCTCCAAGGCATCAGAGGTTACTGAGGTTCTTGCCCGCTCCCTGCCGTGCTGAGGGAAGGATGAAGGCAATGCACAGAAAAGGTCTGGACAAGCATCTCCCCAGCACCTGAGGCCACCAGCAGCCCCAGCCCCGGCAGGGATCAGCTTATCTGGGCTGGGGCAGTGCTGTCTCCTCTCAGACACGGCTGCCAAGCACTTGGCAGGGGAGGAAAGGAAATTGCTGATGCTCAGAGCAGGAGCCCAGGCCAAGCTTCCCAGCCAGGCTTGAAACAGAGCCAGCGTGTCAGATACAGTGACCAGCTGGGAGGCAAAACAAGGTAAAAGTAAGAAAAGCATCCCTATCAGGAGACAGAACGGTGGGCAGCTCTTGTTTCTGCTGCTATTAATAATGCATGGAGACTGCTAACAAATCTACCATTTTCACACCACTAATTGCAGAAATGTTTGCCACCTCCCCAGGGCATTTCTCACACTATCCTGGCCACTTTATTATTTTTCCTTCTCCTTGGCCTCCCCTATTTTCCCTCTTCTCTCCATGAGGATTTTTTAAATGGCAGTCGCTCACCAAACCAAAGGCTGAAGGATTAACCACCATTAAAAGGGTTTTAAATACTGAAGTGGTGTATTTTGTACAGAGCAACCTAATGGTAAGACAATATTTATATAATTATTCAATGAGGACTTGCACAACACCTTTTCTTTTTTTGCCTATAAATACCTATTAAGTTCAAATATTCCACCAAAACTCTCGGTTCCACTGCAAGATCTTGAATCTCAAATATTGCTTGACAGAAAGGAATCACCTCAGGGTTTTGAGGATTTCACTCCCTCAAAAAATGGACCAGCTTATCAAAACTCCCAAGCATCACTAAATGCAACAGCTTTGCAGCTACTCTTTGCTTATCACCTGAAAATAAGACTTGGCTGCAAAGGCGTACTGATTTGTGAAAAAAAAGTAAAATATATTTTCAGAAAATTATGATGCTGATTTAGTATTTTTAGGAGCAGAAGTGAAAGGGGGTGCTGATACACCCCCAAAAAAGTGGGTTTTGTGATCTGTAACTATATAACAAAGGAGAAATCACGAGAAAAACCTGCACACACTTTTGCTGACCAGACAGACAAATATTAAGGCCAGTGCAGGTTTCACCCTCTTACTTTGTTGATCTACACATCCCATGACAAATACAACCAGGGCTGGTGCCTTTGGCACCTAAAAGCAGAACAAAACCACACATCAGTGTCCAGTTGCTCCTTGGAAGGAAATGGAGGAGACTGAAACAGCTGAAAACCTAAATATCCTGCTGGATGTTCCTGGAATTTTGAGGCTTCTCCACGAGGAGGTCTGAGGGCATGACTGAATTGTCAGGTGAACCTGCTAACGTGTACTTGTAGCTGCTTTGGGAGAAGAGCTATTTAATCAATGAAGTGCTGATACAAAGCCCCCAACAGAGTCAACAGGAAAATTGGCATCGACTTTGCATCAGGTCTGAGAGGAAGAGCCACGAAGGAAAGAGGGGCGGCACCAGAGCCAGCTCTGGAACAAGCAGCAGGGTTTCAGAGTGAGCTATTTTTGCAGTTCAAACAGTTTTCTCAGGGGCATTACCCCACCTGATCCACCCCAATTTGGATCTGCTGGGGAAAAGTGGGGGAATTTCTATGAGCCCTCCATTTCAGACTGTGCCAATGCAACAGAACTTCCAGAGGAACGTCCCTCCAGCCCTGCCAGGCTGCACCACAGCTTACACGTGATATTCCCACTATTTTAGATCCTTGTGAGTGCTTTGAGCTCTTCCTCAAGAGGCTCCAGCAACAGCTTTATATTAGCACAGGACTGATACAAATACAGAGTCAGGCCTGATGCCACTGGACACGTTTGGTGACCTTCTGCTGTATCAAAATGCTTCAACAGAAGAGATCATCTTCATTTCCTGCACTGTCCCTCTTTCCTGAATCACACTCAAGCAGCAAAGCCGCCGTGATTTGAAGTCTGCTCACTACCAAACCCCATCCAGTGAATTTCAAGCACCGAGCTGGATACCCAGCCTGAGGAGCGGTTAACAGATGGGGAAGCACAGATAGCGGATTTATCAGTGCCACACACTGATCCTGTGGAGTTCAGTCTAGGGTAGCCTGGAGAAAATACTTCTTGTGCAGCCTGAGAGCAGAACACCACTAATTCTTACCCAAGTGAAAGATAAACAGCTCATCTTTTCGACAGCACCGGTCCAACAGGCAGCTGCGAAGAGCAACACACAGCAGGATAAAAGGCATTTGTGTGGCAGCTCTGCCCAATCTGCTTGGTGCTGGAGGCAGCAGCGAGGGACACTGAGGCTAATTCTGGAAGAAAAAATCTGTTTTCCCCAAATTAAGTGGTGATGCAAGAAGCTGACGCTCTCAGCTTTTGGACGTAACATGTATTTTTCAGATTCGCTGGAGGAAGAAAAATGGAAGGGTTTTTGTTTCCTTGCTTTCCCTGAAACAGGAGAAAATAGCTAAAGCTCAGGAATGTGGCTGGGCAACACCTCTCAATGGAGACAGCCCAGTCCTCTTGGCCATTCCCTTCCTAGGATTTGACTTCAATGCTGCGAGGTGATCACCAGCCGTCCTTCCATGTGATGGGGCTCTTCCACGCTGGTTTGGACGCTGAGATTTCTCCAGAGTGCATTAAACAGGAAGATAAAATCCCATCCCCGTGCTCAGGTTGCCTTGGGCGATGCACACAGAACATATGTTCTGCAAGGAGAGCTGCTCGGTGCCAAATTTGTATTTAAACCTGTTTACTCGTGGCTACATTCCTTCTCATCCTGGGGAGCCAGAGGTCACGGGCAGTCCCTGCGTGTGCTGCATCACCCCCAGGTTTTCTGCTCTGCAGCTGTTCCCTCACCCCTGCAGTTTTGCCCTTCCAGGTGAGGATATTGGGCAAAGAATGCTCATCCAAAGCTGAGGTTGACAAATTAAAATATTTTTTTTCCAAGTCAATGCAGTGTAAATTTTTTACCTGAGCACTTCAGCTGACCATGCTGGAGAATCCAGACTCCTGGAGGCACCTTTCCCTCCTACAACACACACTTTGGTGATACCAGCTCCATGCCTTGAGCCCCAGTGATTGTGCTCTGAATCCACCAGGTGCTGGATTGTTCTCCCTCCCATTCCCTAAGCCCTGGCATGGGGTGTTCTTCCATGGGGGAATGCTGGCACCGCTTCCCTGCCCTGCTAAAAGCAGCCCATGTGTTTTAGGGGTCCCAAAACAACTCCATTTACTGCTCTGCACTGGGAACTTCACCTCCTGAGGAGCAGCAGAGAAAGAAGCAATTATTCCCAGGCCAGCTGCAAAAGGGGTTCCAGTTTAAAAAGTCACGGAGTGCAGCCCTGGTGCCACGCTGTGCTTGTGCCATTGGGGTTATTTATGACTGCCTGCTTTAGTCACCATAAATCTCTGCAGAAAGGGCTTAGTTAAGATATTATTAGGTCGGGATTATTGTATATGAGGTTCTTCCTAGGGCTTATAAATGTGACAAAGTCTGAAATACGGTTTCCCCAGAAAAGGAGAGGGAAGGAGGGGAGTGGTGCTTTTACTGAAATACACCACAATTCTCTAATTACTCCTCTACTCTAGTGACTCCGAGTGGTGGATAAAAACAATTAAACACTCTCTGTTCTGCCCTCTTATGCCTCCAAACTCATATTCTCTTCAGGGACTCAATTTAACAGCAGCTGTGGAGTAAGACTTGAATGAAATTCAGCTGATTTAGGAGCTTGTGTGGAGCCCTGAGCACAGGGACATTGTGCAGCTTTGGAGATTAATTCCCACTGCTTGGGCTGCACTACCAGGAAATATTAAAATCTAGAACCCACCAACCCTTTCCTACAGAAATATCTTTGGGCAGAGAAGACAAAAGGGCGTCTGCAGCACGTGTGTGTTCTGTTCAAAGTCTGCACTAAGGTCCAGCCCTTCCATCCCCCTCCACTCGTGCCTGGAGGTGTGAACACGAGTGAGAGTCACCTGAAACTGAGCATTGTCGGTACTGCAGCATGAGAAGGAGCAATCGTTGCTCCAGTTCATCTGGAGAACCCTTGAATGTCATAACCTGAGATAAATATTTAATTTGCCTGTTAAGGCAGATGAAGTGATGGTACTTTCATATTGGAATGAGAATCGCGGAATGGGCTGGAAAGGACCTTAAAGATCATCTCATTCCATGGGCAGGGACACCTTCCCCTACCCCAGGGCGCTCCAAGCCCTGCCCAGCCTGGCCTTGGACACTTCCAGGGATAGGAATTCTTCCCTCACAGGGAAGAACTGCACTGTTTAATATCAACAACCACACTGAAATCCCTAAGCAGACACACAAAGGACCGTGGACTCTGTAAGAATATTTGTTCATAAAGGGAATATGGCAAAGTAATAACATGTATTGATACATTGAAGGAAAATATTTCCTTTTCTCCTAGAGCTGGGATGGAGCCAAGCAATACCCAGCTCTTCCTACACCCTCTCCATAGTGGTATTTTTTTTATTAACAGCACTAAAAGAACATAATAAGCAGGTGTTTAAAATGTTCAAATCTGTCCCCATCAGCTCCTTTTGATCACAGTGACCTCAGTTTGCAACATCACATTTAACATCTCCACCCCCTTAACCCCCTGTTGTTCTGAAATATTAGCCACTGGCATCCTGGGATTAAAACAGAGAGTTTTTTGCTTTGACTCCTTGCCAAAATCATTAAAATATTCTCTGCACTGTCGCAGCTTGTGCCACCTCCCAAGGGAGTTGATTTAAAAGTAAATTATATTTAAGTGTCAGATGAAAAGAGCTTCATTATCTAATTCTTCCTACACCAGCATTTCTTTAAATTGCTTACTAGGGACAGGAGACAATTAGTCCTGTGTTTGAAAGGAGAAGTAATAAGTATCTGTCACTCCCACTAACCACCCCTTTTTTTAAAATATGCAAATACAGTTGCTTTCTAAAGAAGTTTGATGGGGCAGCCGTGCTGGGACACATGCTGGGCCCTGAGTTTCAGGGACTGGACTGAGGGGCCTCCAGACCAGTCTGGTGATTGAATCAGCACTGAAATCATGACAAAAGCCAGGAATCCCTTTGCAGGAGCTACAAGTACACAAACACTGCCACGGCACCAAGCAGCTTCCAGATTTCAGGAACTCCCTTGAGTGTCAGAAGGACACTTCCTCACTGAAACTGGGATTGGCACAGCTCTTCCAGGACAGAGCTGAGGCCAAAAATGCATCATTAGCAGAGATTGATCCAACACCCACTTGCCCCAGCCCCTGTTCTGCCCATCACTCGGGTCCCAGGGTGGCCACCTTTTCAGCAAGGTTCTCACTTGAAACTCTCCACCACGTTTCCTTTAAATCTGTGTAGTATCCAAGGTACTCCTGCTCTTATCCATCCCCACAGGGGAAATTCTCCAAGTGCTGGGTCAGGATCAAAGAGCAAATTGAGCTAATCCAGGCATAGACAGTTCCTGCCCAATGTCATCCCAAAGCTTCCTGCAAGAGCTCAGAGCCTGCCCTTTGAGTCACATCACCTGCATTCTTTATATCACTTCATTTGCTTCCTCCTCCTGGATCTGAAGGAACTTGGAACTACTGACAGGATAAAAAGGCTCCCCTGGGGTAGAGACGAGTTCAGTACAGAAGTGAGCAGCCTTGTTCTCTGCTGCAGAGGAGCCAAGGTGTTCCTCAGCTTCCAGAGCTTGGCTGTGGGATCTTCTCCACAGGGCTCAGCACGAGATCATCACCCAGCTGGGCTTCACGAGGCATTTTTCTCAAGCTTCTGAGCCCTGCCATGCTTAAAGACGATCTTTCCACGCTAAGTATTTAAAATGTAATTAGTCCAAATCCTTTAAAATCATTTCATTGGGCACATGGAGTCTGTCTAGGACAGATCTCGGAACTGAGGCACCTGAGGGACACCTGGCTCTCCAAGCAGCTCATGTGCACCTGAGCAACAAGGGCAAAGAGTTGCAGAGCTGTTTCGGACACATTTTACTGCCTCTCTGCTTTCTTCAGCACTCAGGGCTGCAAGGTTACAGCTTCCATACAAATCATTCTGCATAAAATACTTTAAACAGGAGGCTGATATTTTATGAGGTGCAGAACAGCCTTTGCTGAACTGATGACACCTCTAATTCCACAGCCAGTTATTAAACACACAGACTGTAAAGCCAGCAGAGAGTCGGGAACACAGAGCACTCGCTTTAAAGTGACCTCAAAGAGCAGCAGGACCTGCTGGGAGATACTGTCAAGAACCCAGACACCTTGGATTTATTTTTGGCTCTCTCAAATATGCTCAGGAAGCTTTTGCAGAGTGATGAGGGTTCATTAAACAAAACACTTAAGAGTGAACTTAAGCAATTTATCTAATGGGAATAAACTTGTCTGTGCTTCCAGTGGCACTGAATTACATCTCCCTCCATCATTAAGCCAAGAAAATTCACATTTAAAGGTTGCAAGACCAAGTTCGGTGCTGATGCCACTCTGAGACAAAGATCAGCACTGTAGAAAGGAGCTTCGAACAGGGCAGGACAAATAAGAAAAGCAGTTTGGATTTGACAGCTTTGTCACTGCACAGAATTTACACCTTTCTCCTGAATAAAATAAACCCCCTGCCAGGCCAAAGCTGGCTCAAGCCCAGGATGTAAGTCTTCACACAAATCTCTGCTCTCACCTCTGTTTGGGAGGCTGGATGGAAGCACGGAGAGAATGAATGTGGTCACTCTCCATGAAAGGACCTTGTAAATTATAAAAGCTTCCAAGTGCAGCGAGTAAAAGCCTCAGCCACAGCAATTATGCTTCATATGGGCGCTGATGCTAAAGTTACCTCAGCTCTCACACAGAAATTTTGATGTCAAGTGGAAGAGTAATATTCAGCAATCAGTTTGTGTTTCCTTTAATGCCCCGGCATAAAGTTTCGAAATGCGTTTCACAGCCCTTCTGTCTTTCTGAAGCTCCAGAACTCTGGATTTTGTGTTAAACTAGTAATTTCCTTTGTCTCTTCACCAGTTTCTCTGAAAACAAAGCTTTTGCCTCTATGCTCTGATAAAGCCCCCAAAAGCAAAGGGAAGGAGGTGTGAAAGATATTGAGGTCTTTGAGGTAAAAGATATTCAAGATATTGAGGTCTTTTGGGTTGCATAAAAAACAGGCTAAAGGAAAAGCTGCAGTATTATCCTACACAAGCAAGCAATAGAAAAATATTTATCCATGTTAAGGGTCTATCAGCAAGTAAATAGCACCAGCTCTGCCAGCATTTAACAAATGCTATCAGGCCTGCCCTGATCCTGCCCTCTCTCTCTCTCGCAGGCACAAACAGGCTGGAAGTCACCTGCTGGATTTATGAAGCACACACAGGTACCAGGAGAACATGAAGAGGGGTTTTTATTTGTGATTTGAAGCCGAAACCTGAGCAGATGTCTCTGAGATTGTGCTACTCCTCTGCACATCACGTGGGACTCACAGGAAGGTGTGCTTCGAGGGGGGAAGGAAAAACACGTTTTAAAATAGTTTTTTAAAGGTAGGACACACAGCTCCCGTATCACTTCCCTCTCCTTACTCCTTCCACCAAGAAAAACCCCTAACCCTGCCTCTCTGTCCCTTAACGTCACTGCCTGCAAAAAGTTAATTTTAGTGAATGACAGAAAATACTCCACACTGCAGATTCAGACACAAACCTGACTCGTGGGTTTCACAGTTCAAACTGGGCCATGCACACACCACGGGGGTGCATTTTCTATTTCCTGCCATTCATCAGTGTGGGAATGTGTAAAACTTGGGTGTCGAGCTCCTGCCTCGCGCATGCAAGCATTCAGCACTGGGGAACACTCTGGAGCGGATGTTCTTTTAATAAATGACAGTTTTCGTCACAAAGCCCAGAAAAATCGGGGGAAACTGTTTGGCTTTACACAGACACTCAGGTGAGCTGACATTTTGTCTATAAAATCGTGAATTTCTACTTCAGTAGCTCTTTTAGAAAGCTGCTGTAGCCTGCTGATGAAGGACAGGCACAAAGTAAGATTCCTTAAGTTGCTTCATTTGGGAAAGCGCTCAGGGGAAAGAATCCCAGTGGAGGCAGAGCTGCCTGGATGACCTGGTCTGTTATGGGCACGTTCAGCCCCTCTCCTGACACCCCAGCACGGAGAACCAGCCCTGCCTGCTACAAACGTCCCACCAAGAGCTCGCTCAGCTGTTATCTCTGCTCTCCGCAAAAGCTTGAAAGGAGCCTGTTGAAAGCTTGCTCTGTTATCTGTGCTTTCCACAGCCTGGCAGCTCAGCCTGCTGCACCTATTCCTTCCCCAGCTCAAAACAGAGCTCACGTTGACATGAAAAAAGGGTCCCTTTTTCGGAGGGGGTGCAGGGTTGGGAAGGAGTGGGGAAAGCTGAAATTACACCCTACTGCTACAACGGACAGGCTGTGTATTTGTGGTTGGAACGTTTCAAGCAGAGACTAATTAATCCCATTGTTGATGCTAATACAGCTCTTTTTCAAGATTCACGATTCAGCGCTCCAAGCGAATTTACCTTTGATCTTTAGCTGAGAGCGCTGAGGTTTTTAATCAAAATGCATTTGTCTGTCCTTCAGCTCACGAATGGGCTGGGGCAGGGCAGGTGGAAATGCAAAGTGTCACCGGAGCAGAGGGAAGTGAAGGAGCTGTGACCATGACCGGCCTGTTATCAGGCTGGAATTGCTCAAGAAAAAAAGAAACTTTGCCAAAATGATTGTCCTGACTGCAGAGCCCAGCGCTTTTCTGGGTATCATCCCTGGACTGCTCTAGGTTTGTCCTGCTGGAGAAAAGGTCTGTGTTTATTTTCTGGGGATAAAATTTTTTAAAAAAAAGAGGCAGGAAAAGGCAGAGATGAAATGTGAAGCTGCTTTGCAGAAATAAATCAGCCCACTGGGGTCAAGCTCAAGGAGTTGATTATGGATTATTTATCATAGTGCAAAGGGGTGACAGGTAAAAAATATCCATGATGTCAAAGGACTGTCACAGGCACACAAAATTGATCCTGTAGATAGGGTATCTTGGGGTGATTAATTAGGAGTGATCTACTGCCAGGCTTTGTCTGCTGCTTTATGGGCTCAGGCCCAGCCTGGGCTCCAAAGCTGCACTCTGAGATGCATCAGAAGACATTACAGCACTGTGGATTTGCCCAGAACTTCAACCGTCATCCCAGCCCAGGGGAAATTGCATTTTGAGCTAAGCTGAATAAACAGCTGAAGGATGCAGCACTTGGGAAATGGATTTACTGGTGGAGAGGAAAGGATAGAGAGACCTGGGACAGGGCTGAGGAGATGAGATTTTCACTACTCTGCTTCTCAAGCCAACCGCTCCTACAGGTCATGCTTTAAACTCACTGTTAGTTCATGCCTAAAGCTGCAAAGGCCTTAAAAAGCAGCTGAAAATTCGTGGGGGAAAAAAGTCCTGTGCTAACACAACAGGTAAGTTTTTATCTCCATCTGTGATGCCACTTCAGCTGGGTGGCTGTGCCCTCTGCAAAAGCACAGCCATGGCTGGGATGCAACAAGTTGTTGATGCTGGATGGGTTTTGAGAGGGATTTTGATTAATTCAGGACTGCCTTGCCAATCTTATGGGAGCTGAAGCACAGAGCAGGCTCCATCCAAAAAGGGCTTTTACAAGCGGTGTGTGCACTGAACCCTGCAGAGTACCAGGATTTCCTGGCATTTCTTGGTGAAAATCGTCAACCAAAGAACAGTCATTTTGAGGATCATTAATGCTGCAGACTGAACTACATCCTGCACCTCTTTAATGGGGAGGAGAGGGCTTGTCACTGCCTTCACCAGAGCAGTTGAAACCCTCAGCCCTTGATGTCTTTGATTTTTCACTCCCTGCCTTGAGCACTCACTGGAAGCAGAATGATTAAGTGGTGCTTCCATGTGTGGTGCAGGCACACAAAGGGGAGGTATCTCAGGATCTGAGTCCTATTGATGTGAACACCTAAACCCTTCAGACAGCTTCAAAAAGAGACTGAAGGCTAAATACCTACTTATTCAGTGCTGGAGTACAGGCTGAAATCACCAGGGGATTCATTCCCATCCTTGTGGTCTCTCTGCTAGACCACACTGCCTCCCAGTTAATTAATTCTATTGATTTGTTTGTTTTTATTGGCCTTTTCACACTCAGCAGTTATTTAGGACTTACATGGGCAATGCATTTTCCAGTTAAATTGATCCTGCTTTATATATCCTTTCATGCACTTATTTGAAATTTCCCTGGCAAGTATTTTAGCGTTTTCAAGCTGAATGTTGATTCATATTATTTAAAATACCCTGCAAGAGGCAGGGGGGAAGAAAGTGTGGAGCAGAGTAACTACTAAAACTAGCTCTTTAAACCTGATTAATAGCCAGGGAGGGTAAAACACTTCCCTCCAGCAAAATAAACAAAACAACCCAGAGCATTAGATGTAGTAGAACCTGCTGGGATTGGATTCAATTTGCTTCCACAGGGCCATAACAAAACCCCAATCTGCCTTCCTGCTCCATTTCTGAGCTGCTCAATTTGGGTCAATTAACTTATTTTTAGAGTGGTGTGTCCTGGTGGCTGTTCCAGACCTTAACAGGGAGCCAAGTCACGGCTCCTGGCCAGGCTGAAAGGGAGAAACTTTGTGCCCAGCAGTGGCCTTGGCCAGCAGATAAATCCCTGAATCCTGAATTCTGTCCCCTTCAGCAATAATTTACACCTGATGGCAGCTGTTGGGAGAAGTCCCCAGCCATAATTTAGCAGGGGAGTGTTCAAGGGCCAAGAATATCACCGGGTAGCTCAGTGTGGGTGATCTGGTTTGGAGCTTAACTCCAGCTACTGCTGGCAGGGACATCATAAACCCTGGGGGAGAGGGGAAAAGGAGAGATGGGAGCTTAGTTTCATATTTACACTCAGAGCAAAATGAAGATATTGAGCTGCTGTCACGCTTTGGAAAAATGAATAAATTCAAACTGGTGAAAGACCTAAGTAATAGGGTGGGTACAAATGTATTGAGGTGCCATTGAGCAAGTTTGAGGTTTTAATATAGAAGTCACTTCATATTAAGTTAACCAGAAAACCTCTTTTGCTTTAGACCCAAAGAATCCCTTCTGGCAGAATAAATACTGACCAAAGAACAGTTCTATGTCTCATGGGCTGGACATTGCCCACCTGCTCAGCAGGAACCACCCCCAGGACAGCCCCTGCAACTTCTGCGTGGGGCTAAACAGCTCTGGGAGTAACTGGGGGCAGCTGCTTGTGTCTGGTTTTTAGAAGTGGACTCTGCTGCCATTAAATGCTGCTCCTCTAAAATGGGAAATAAGTTTCCAGAGGTATTTTGAAGTCTAATCTTTCGAATCTACTCCTCTGCCCAGTGGGAGTCACTTCTGGAGTGACTGACTTGCCCTTGTTTGATTATGCACCCACAAGTTTCCTGGATCTCTGCTGGTTTTTTAAACCCAGTGATCCTGAAACAAGGTGATGTTAACCCCTCCTGGGTCAACAAAGCAATATTAGAGCGATATCAGGTCAGTGGCTCCAACACCAACTCCTGCTCGGGAGCAGCCACCTCCACTCGGAGAGACCCCGGCACGTCCCATGGACAGACAGGACAGCAAAACTCCTACACACCCCTCACACAGAGCTGACTGGGGGAGCGATATTCGAGCTGACAAGATGGACAGCACGTCAGAGCATCCCAGGGCACAGCAGCACCTCTCCCTGAGCAGCACTGACATCTCTCTCCAGGGATGCAGCATTAGGAGAAGCCTGTCCCCAGCCCGTGCAGATCGGCGTGCATAAATAAATCCCAGCAACACCAGCTTTGTCAATCTTCGTGACAGAGATCACAGCATTTGGATAAGGAGCCCAGCCAAAAGCACATTTCTATTCCTCTCTTCATCATTAAACTTGATAGCTGAGTGATAGGCAGCTATTCAGTGAGATTAAGGCTTGCAATGAAAAGAAAAGACACAGCAATCACAAACTTTCCTCCCTCCATTTCTGTATATAAACATTTTTTTTGGTTCAGTTTACAGTAAGTGAACGGCACAGAAGTGCAATCTCCATCGGAGAAACATCTCCAGCCCATTTGCAATGAAATCGATTATCTCAAGTTGTTTGGGCACAACAAAAGACTCTTGCCAGGAGGACCTGTGAACAAAGAGCAGAGTTTATCAGGTGGGATATCTTCTAAATCTAAATGAGTTTTGGATATTTCCATGACTGCACCTCCCTGGGTGTCACTCAGAACGTGGGACTGGGTGTAATTGCTCTCGAGCTGGCCAGGACTCAAACTAAGCCTGACACTTTGATGAGCTTCCTAAGCAGTAGACAATTGGCACATCTTAGAAAAACATTTACTGGCCAGGGATAAGAAATCAATTCAAACCTCAGATAACTACCTCAGATCAATGGGCCTGAGTCACCGACACACCGGGTATTTATTTATAAATGCAGGATAAGTGGAATCAAGGGCACCTTGCTGCCAAGTTATTAACAGCAGCAACTGTGAGGCAGGATGGATACACAGGGTAGGGACTCATCTGTCTCATTTCAGACATCCACAAAGCTGACTGGGGAGGGCAGGCACATCTGGCCTGCTTGGGAAGTGTGTGTTTGATTAAGCTGAACGGGTCCACAGGAGACTCCTCGCCGGTGATAGCTACGAGGAAGCCCAATATTAGACCTAATGAGCTGTCAGACCAGATGAATCCACCTCTGGGCATTAAATGCTCCTTCCAAAAGGATCTTCCAGTACCTGCACAGCTCAGTGTTTTAGCCTGATCTATGATGTGCACCAAGAGGTGCTCTCCTGTTAGTGTTTTTTTTAGGAAAACACATTTTTCCTAAGGGGAAGGCAATTCCCTGGCAGCACACTTAAGGGTCACCTCCCCCCTTATTTCGGGGAAGTTGAAACAACTCACATTAAATGCTCCTCCCAAAAGGATCTTCCAGTACCTGCATAGCTCAGTGTTTCAGCCTGATCTATGATGTGCACCAAGAGGTCCTCTCCTGTTAGTGGTTTTTTTTAGGAAAACACATTTTTCCTAAGGGGAAGGCAATTCCCTGGCAGCACACTTAAGGGTCACCTCCCCCCTTATTTCGGGGAAGTTGAAACAACTCACATTAAATGCTCCTCCCAAAAGGATCTTCCAGTACCTGCACAGCTCAGTGTTTTAGCCTGATCTATCATGTGCACCAAGAGGTGCTCTCTTGCTAGCCTTGCTTTTTAGGAAAACACATTTTTCCTAAGGGGAAGGCAATCCCCGGCAGAACACTTAAGGGTCACCTCCTCCCTTATTTCTGGGAAGCTGAAACAAGTCTCATTAAATGCTCCTCCCAAAAGGATCTTCCAGTACCTGCACAGCTCAGTGTTTTAGCCTGATCTATGATGTGCACCAAGAGGTGCTCTCCTGTTAGCGTTTTTTTTAGGAAAACACATTTTTCCTAAGGGGAAGGCAATCCCCGGCAGAACACTTAAGGGTCACCTCCTCCCTTATTTCTGGGAAGCTGAAACAACTCATTTAAAAGGTCTCTGCTTCAGTCAGAGCAGCCAATGCAACAGAGTCGTGCAGGGTTCAAACAGCTCCGCTGCAAACTCCCCAAGGCCTGGTGCTGCCCATGCCAGCAATCATCTCACTGCAGATATTTAGAAGGGTCAAATGCATTAAGGATCTCAACAAGACCCCCAAGCACACGGAATTCCTCTGCCTAGAACAGGGCAAATTCCTCCCACTGTCCTCTCTTCCAAGTGCACCACCTTCAGATTGCACGGGAGCATCAGTCAGGGCAGGCAGAGCTCGCAGGAATTGTGGAACTCTCGTGAAGAGCTTTCCCATCTGAAGCCTCAGTGGGCATAATTAGTAAATCGAGTTGCTTGCTCTGCAGATCTAAACCTTGTTTCCTCCCCCCTCAAACTTTAGCATGGCCTTCGCTGCAGCATTTTAAGTGTTAGTGGAATTTTCCTGTGCTGAATACGCTGCTGCCAACTGGAGATGCAGGAAGAGGTGGGACGCTTTACCCTGTGGAGGAATTCATGAGCTGAGGGCAGGTGAAGGGCACTCACTCAAAGCAGCAGCTCCCAGCTACTGATTAATTCAAAATCAGACATAAAACCTGCACATTTTGTCAAAATTGCTTTAAACAGAGGAGCTTTGTCTTCTCTCTGCACCTCAGACATCAGAGATGTAAATGTAGATACAAGGCCTGGGACAAGTAGAACCATAGAACAGTTTGGGTTGGAATGGACCTCAAAGCTCACCTCATTCCACCTCTGCCATGTGCAGGGACACCTTCCACTGTCCCAGGCAGCTCCAAGCTCCATCCAGCCTGGCCTTGGACACTTCCAGGGATCCAGGGCCAGCCACAGCTTCTCTGGGCACCCTGTGCCAGGGCCTCCCCACCCTCACAGGGAACAATTTCTTCCCAAAATCCCATCTAACCCTGCCCTGTGTCAGTTTGAAGCCATCCCCCCTTGTCCTGTCACTCCAGACCCTTTTAAAAAGTCTCTCTCCATCTTTCTTGTTGGCTCCTTCAGGTACTGGAAGGGCACAACGAGGTGACCCCAAAGCCTTTTCTTTTCCAGTCTGAGCTCTCCCAGCCCTTCCTCATGGCAGAGCTGCTCCATCCCTGTGATCAACCTGGTGTCCTCCTCAGGATTCTACAGGAGATAAGTATCTACCAGAGAGAAGATTAAATCCCTCAGCAGCATTTGCAGGATGGCTCCAAAATGCCACCATACATTACACGTAATATATTCCAAATTAATGTTGTGCCTATGCCTGTGAGGGGGGAAAAAAAAAGCAGAGAGGAAGAAAAAAAAGCAGACAGGAGGAATCTGGGCTCCCCTCGGCTTGCTCCAGCCTTGCAAGGTCTTGTTAGCAATATGTAGCAGATGAGGAAATATTTCAAAACATTTTCTCAGTCCATTCAAACTACATCCAACAGCACTGAGGTTGCTGCGAGCAGTCACTGTCACTTAATGTCATTGTAAAAGTCAAACCCTCGCTTCCTCACTCAGTTCACCAGCAAAACTGAGCATCTCCAGTCAGTTTAATCTGCTTGAGACTCCTGAGATGAGTGGTCTGCCCACTGTTGATTATGGGCACGATTAAAAGTGACTCGCCCCAAAACTGCACAGTGTCTCAGTCTGACCTAGTTTGCTTCTGCAGAGACCTTTCAAACGGGTCCTAGAGCAACTCATGAAGAGGAAAAAGCTTGTTTAATAACAAATCCAATAAATTAATAACCCAGAGGCCCATCCATTCCAGCACTGCCACCTGGTTGCTGTGTTTGGCACACCCAGCTGCTCACACATCTCGAGTTCCCTGACACCTGCAAACCTCTGGAAATCGCAAATGCCATCTTCAGAGCTAAACCTGGCCTGCTAAAAGATATTTAAGAGTAATTTGAATTTCAAAAAGAAGGCTAAAAAGGCGTGCTGTCATCACACTTTCCAGGGGAGCCACTCGGGACTGTTCAAAAGACCCTGTTTTATCTCACAACACTTTGATGAACAACCATTGCTTCCAAGAGGAGTGTGCCCAGATAAACAGAAGGGATCACCACAGCTCTCTGCAGATAACACCTCCCTTTGGCCTTTTTTGCACTGAGGAGCAGCGGGAAGAGAAGTTTGTGCAGTGACTGATGCTGCTGTTCCTCAGGAGGTGCAGCGCAGCCCCTCTGTGCTGGTGCAACAGGTCCCACTTCTCACCTGTCTGATATCCAGTTACAGCTTGCCCAAAAAGAGCTATTTGGTGCCCTTTTGGTGTCCCAAGAGAAGAGTTTGAGCAGTTCTGCTCACACGCCAGTCCTGGAAGGCAGCACACACCCCAAGCAGCACAAACACCGCGGGTGTTGGGAGGTCAGCTCCTTGGGACAGCAGATGCCAAAGTCCCTTCTGCCTGTACTGGGTTAGACCTCCTGAAAAGGATCCCAGTGCCTCTCACCACAGCTTGGGAATTGAGCCAGAGCAGCTTCTTCTCCATGGCGTATTTTGAAGAGTTTCCCACCTTTCTCTTTGGCAGCTTTTACCAGAGCCCTGCGTTTAAAGCTTCCCTGCACATCTCCACTCTCCAGCAGCACTGTTCAAGATGTTGCTTATTAATATTCCTTATTAAAACCTACCAGAATAAAATCTTTCCTAATTAGTAGAGTTGGAGTGCCTTTTCCATTATTCATTAGAACAAAGAAATGGGTTATTCTTTTGCAGCATCTTCCAGAGGAGCAGAATTATTGAGGTTATTCTGATACAGTTCAAGTGTCTCCAGCTGCAGCTGTAAATTTCCACTCGGATTTTCTGTCATTCCTCCTCCTCTTGAGATCATGTGCTCTGGCTGCTAATCTTCCCTGCACATTCCTGCTGTGTCCTGCACAGCACACGATTCCAGGGGCACACACAGAAAGCGAGGCACAATCTCTCCACACATCCAGAGCTCACCCAAACACGAGAATTTTCACATATAAACGTGGCCTGGCACAAAGTTTTGCCTTTTCCTTTTGGAAGCAATTTGAAGGGCACCACAGCAAAACCCTGTGCTGTTTTCGTCCCTCCACTCAACATTTAACACACCTCCCGACAGCTCCGGAATGATGGTCTTTGTAACAGGTGTTTTGTCATGGGACAAGACATTAGGAAAGAATTAAGGATGGTAACAAGAAACACCAGACTTCAACAGGCAAAAATAAAGTCTTTAGGCTAATTCCCTAAATTCCCATTCCTTAATTTCTAATTAGGCAATTACCTGATTCCTGTTCCATCCCTAGCTGAAGAGAACAGAATTATCATCCTCCTTTGTGCTAAAAATATGAATTGATGTGAAAATTTTTCCATGTTCTTCACATGCAGAGAATGTGGTGGTGGGGAAAGAGATTTTTCCTCTCAGCTCACGTATCAGATATTCAGACAAGTCAGGTGAAGAGAGGTGAGAGAAAAGATGGGGAGGAATCAACAATTTAGGAAAGTACCTCTTCTAGCAAGGTGAATAAATTGCTTTTTGATGTATTGCATCTTCTGGTTCTAACCCATGGGTGGAAGCAATCCACAGGAATAAGAAATACCCACAGTGGCCATGAGCACTGTGATGTTCTCTGCCTGCTTGGGTCCAGTGTGCTTTAAGGAAAGCTTTTGGCTCTCAGGAAAGAAGCACTGAGATATTTAAAGGATATTTCAAAAGCATTGTATTTTTTTTTTCTTTGCCTCAAATAATGGGAGCAATCTGCCATTTTCCATTTCACCCATTGTGTCACAGTGCAGACCTGCCCAGAGCTAGGAGCTGGAAGCACTGAAGCAATATTTGCTTGAAGGACCTGCAAAATTCTTCTTTTTTTTTTTTGTAAACCACAGCAGCAACCTCTTGGAAGGCATCAGACAACAGCAAATCCCTGGGAGATTCCATGATGAGGGAGAATTTCATCCTGAAGCCCTAAACCACAGCAAGCTAATCATATCCTCTGATACTCCTACAGGAGCCTCCCAGTGCCCTTTTTTCCCTGGGAGAGGCAGATTTCCAGTTTGGGAGTCACCCACGGGCTCCTTGGATCTTACCTGGAACCAGTGGGGTCAACTGAACTGATCAGAACCTCACCAAGTGTTCTTCCCCTCCTTGTTGGGGAAGATGAAACA
>VWPU01006153.1:0-28244 GCA_013398955.1 Callaeas wilsoni
CAAGGCCGGGCTGGAGCACCCTGAGATAGTTGGAGGTGCCCCTGGGCATGGCAGGGGTGGGATCGGATGGGTTTAAATCCCTTCCCACAAAACCTTTCCCCGATTCCATGACCCCCAGCAGTCCCATTCTGCAGCCAAAGCCACCCCAAGCCCACCTTCTCCTGGTTGAAGGAGTCCATCCTCCTCATGGCCGTGTCGAAGGCCGTGACCATCTCGAGGAAGGCGGGCTCCTGCTCACACAGGGGGTTGGACAGCAGGTCCGAGGAGATCTTCACAGCAGACTTGGACATGGCTGCGTGGAAAACAAACCAGAGAGGGTCACGTTTCCATCTCCCCACGGGGCAGATGGCAAAAATCAGGGAGCTGAGGCAGCCAGGAGGGGTTTAGCGCAACCTTCTAGGGAGATACTCACCGGTGGCTGAGAGAAAAGCAAGGAAAAGCCACCAATTCATTCATGTAAACACCCAGAGAAGTGTTTTTATATAAGTTAAGTCTGAACCACTCCAATGTGAGGCTTGTGATGCTGCCAGAAATAATCCCAGACTAACAAAAGCACTGTTCTCTTAAAAAAAACCCCAGAGATGGGGGTTTTTATACATCTTCTCTCGACAGACTATTAAGTGTCACTCTCAGCCTCACTACAGCTCTTCCACAATGAGAAAAATCACAGTCCATTAAGTCTTTCAAATGGCTTTACAAAAAAACATGTATTTGAAGTGGATTTAGTGGGAAAGGACCAGACTGACAGGGCTGGGAGATGAGGTTTCTCTTTTCCTCTCCAAACACAAAGAGCAGGGACACAAGTTAAGCATTTTCCCTCAATAATCCCAAATTTTGTGCCTGTGGAGAACGAGCCAGGGGGGGATACAGAGTCCCTACAGGCCCTGGGAGTGCCACCAAGAAATCCAGAAGCACCAGGTCATGCTCTGACTGAGCATTCCGCTTGTTTTCCATCAGCCACATCCCTCTTTATCCAAACACGCGGTCTGCAAAGGGAAAATTCAATGACAGAACCACTACACAAACCAGCAAGAAATTAGGGAAGGTGCAGAATGGAAAAAAAGACTAACAAAAAGGAAAGCATCAATATAAACAGAGATACAATAGACCTAAAAAAAGAAAAAAATAAAAAGCTAGAGGTACTAAAAAAAAAAAAATGTTCTTTTTCCTCAGTGCTGGAAGTTATTCCAGTTGGAGATCACAAAGCCAGATGCTTGAGCCGTGCTACGGAGGAGCTTTGGAAAGACTCCCTCAGATATTAAAAGTTAAAGTCATCTGAATAATGGGGCTTAAGATCATAAATCAAGGGGTTAAACATTCTGATTTAAAGGTTACACACAATTATAACGGAGAGAGCTCAGAGGCTGCAGAGCTCAGTGCAGAGCGAGCCTCTCGCTCCGGAATAACAAAGCTACCGTATCCATCTATTATCCAAACACGAAGGCTTTAGGCATTTAAACCTTTAAACAGATGGGATATAATCCATATGTGTGACCACATCTGAGCAGGGATTTGTGCCAGAACGGGACGGAGTTAAGAACGGCAGAACTCCTTCGGTTGGAAGAAAAATGAAGTTTTCCTTCACAGGAAAGGACTGGAAAGGAACGGGAGGGAGGGAGCGGCCGGGTCACGCTGGGAGGTCGGGAATTGGTGGGGTTTGGGCACGTCCAGGGGGAATCTGGGTCAGGAATTTCCTCTGCATCGCTGACATCACCTGTACAGAGCTGAAAAAGCAGGGTCTGAGAGCCCCAGGGCAGGGGGGAGAGGAGAGAGAAGGAGGAGGAGGAGGAGGAGGAGGAGGAGAAGGAGAAGGAGAAGGAGAAGGAGAAGGAGAAGGAGAAGGAGAAGGAGAAGGAGAAGGAGNNNNAGGAGAAGGAGAAGGAGAAGGAGAAGGAGAAGGAGAAGGAGAAGGAGAAGGAGAAGGGGAAAGAGAGGGAGAAGGAGAAGGAGAAGGAGAGGGAGAAGGAGAAGGAGAAGGAGAGGGAGAAGGAGAAGGAGAAGGAGAGGGAGAAGGAGAAGGAGAAGGAGAGGGAGAAGGAGAAGGAGAAGGAGAAGGGGAAGGAGAAGGAGAAGAAGGAGGAGAAGGAGAAGAGGGAGAAAGGGTCGCCTGTCCCTCAGGGTGGCCTTCAGGAGGGTCTGCACTGCTCTTTGCTCATTAAACACGTGAGCTGTAGCCCTAATTAAAGGAATTTCAGATTTTAGACTCCAATTAAAGGGATTTCAGATTTTAGACTCCACTGCTTGTCTGAACGGGATAAAATGGAGAACAGCCAGAGAGCAAACCTGAGCCAGGGGATCCCGTGGGTTACCTGCACCTCCTTTCAAAGGAGAGCTTTCACCTCCAGTTAAAGAACACCCTCCTCCTGGCTCCTTAAGATTCTATTTTGTTTGAAAAGAGGGTGGGGAAGGGGGTGAGTGATCTCCAGCCACAGGACAGGGAGTGCTGCTAACACCCCATTCCCTGTTTGCTGGCAGGGCAGCGCCAGAGCCTGGCAGGGATATTTCTGTGCACAGGCATCGCTCTCGTTCTGAGCTGAGGTTTTTGGGAAGAAGGTGGAGACTCGAGCCACCAGTCCCACTTTGCCAGGGAGAGCTTGCAGGCAGTGAAGAACCAACCCCCTGAGCCTGGAGGAACGAGACAGGAGGACAAAACGCTGCCATCCTCACCGGATTTGGGGGCTGGATGTTGGGAATGGGCACTGCCAGGTGAGGAGAGCCATCCTCAGGGACCGATCTGATCCAACTGATCTGATCCACCTCCTTTTCCTTCGGCCGCCCCTCAGCAGCCTGTGTGCAGCACCTCTCCCTCCACTCATGATTTCAAGCCTTTAAATGAGAAATCAGATCTTCCTGGCTCTGGCCAAGGCTCATTTGTGACTCTGCCATGTAACAGAACGGAAAAAGAAAGTCCTCCCACAGCTCCTCTGGGACTTGAAATGCTCCATATAAACAACGCCCACTGCAAGGGAGGGGAGGGGAATCCTTAACAAGGAAAAACTTACCAAGGATCCCTGACAATGACCAGAGTCCTCGGAAAGGGCAGTTTTCACCCTGGAAAAGAGTCCTGGGTGTCTGGTGCCTTTCCCACCCCTCTCCCTGGGCTGGGAAGGGTGGGGGAGCACGGGAAGAGCCCGGGTCTGTGTTTGTGTCAGGCAATACCCACACACACACGCACAGGTGAGAGGCTGGGTCACGGAAAGCCCCAAATTTGCCTCCTTCCCTCTGCCCTGCCCCACTGTGACCCCGATCCCATGGGATGAGTGCTGGCCCAGTGCAGCCCACACCTGTTTGTGCTGGTGCCTCTGCCTTGGCTCTGGAGCTGTGGGGGCCAAGCGGGGACTGCTCCAAACCACACGCTGGGAAAAACCATCTGGGTTTGGAAGAGCTCCTTGCTGCAGGTTCCTGCCCTGCTCGGCTCAGTAACCGGGATCCACCAAACCCAGCTCCCAGCTCCCCTCCGCTGGATCCGCCTCTGGGCACAGCAGATTCCCACCAGAGCGATGTGAAGGGAGCTGGGACATGGCACAGGACACCCGCAAGGGCAGATGTCACCCCAAACTCGCAGGCAGAGCTGTTTATTGCTTCCTCCATCGCCCACTGCCACGAGGGGAAGCCAAAACAAGCAGCCACCGAGGGACTGAGCTGGGTTATTCCCGAAGGAGAGCTGCCAGGTCAGCATTTCCCACAGGAAACACGGACAGCCGTGCCCACCTGTGCCCTGCAGACCCCCCAGACCATCATCCCACCTTCCTGGGGCTCCAGAGGGTGCTCCACACCCTTGACTGAAGGAGGTGAGAAAGCACTGCTGGCACAATAGGCTCAGCTGGAGCTGCTCCTGCTGGATAATCTGAGACCTGGAACAATGACTCCTGGTTTTTTCAGTGGCAGAAACTGAGGCAAAGAAAAGAAAGGGATTTGTCCAAGGCCGCAGAGCTCAGGAGCCAGGGACTGAGCCCGCAGCACCCTCTGTGTTCCCTGGGCTGAGCTGCTGCTCGCAGCCCTCTCGCAGATGGCCTTGTAACTAAGCAAACTGAGTGGGACTGAGCTCTGGATTTGTTTTCCAGACTTGTCACACATTACTCATGTGATCTCGAGAAAAGTCACTTCGTCTCTCTGTGGCCAAGTTCACAGTCTATGTATCCTCCAGTCACTTACCCAAATCTGCATCTGTGCTTTTCTTCATATCCTTCTGAAGTTTTTTGGTCTGATCTTCCAATCTGAAAGATGGGAGAAAGAAGGCAAAGTCGGAATCTTGGAAAGAAAGAAACCCAAGTGTATCATACGTGCAACAAATCATTTACGGGCTGAATATGCTGGCTTCTGGTGGGAGTTAAAAATATCCAGGCAAGGCTCGAAGAAGTTCAGTGCAGCTCAACCCTTTCGGGTTGTTTTCAGATGGTTTTTAACCTTTTCAAGTTGGTGATCTCTTATTCATAGTTCACATATTTCCTGAAAGTTCTCACAGTTGACACAAATGGTAAAGCCAAACGCTTCCAGATGATCCGTGTGAGCTCCTGTGACACAGGCAGGATGGCAAAGCCACTCCTGGTCCTCGGAGGTGTCAGGCTCTTCGGGCACCCCGCAGTTTTCTGGCAAGTTTACACTTTTTTTTTTTTTTAAAGCTGCCAGAATCTGCAACCCCACTGCAAACACTTCTGAGGACACCTTTGAACACTCAGAGAAACCCTGGAGAATTAGGAATTACAGGGCAGCGAGGGATTTGCTCACTGGGAAGAGCATCCCTGGCTAAAATTCCCTGGGAAGATGCAAGGAGAGGACACGACAGGGAAGCACGCGGCCGGTCCTGCCCGACCAGTGTGGTTGATACTCACTGCTGCAGCTTTCCATATTCCCTTTCAAAGTCTCTCTCCACCTGTGGAAAGAAGAGATGGAAATCAGCTCCAGGGGACTGCAGGGCAGCCGGGAGCGTGCTGGAAAAGCTGGCCCTGGGAAACGCCGACCTGAGCGCAGGGAAGCACAAAGCTGCAGCTTTAATGGGAGCTACGCCTCAAAAACGAGGGAAGTCTCGGGGTTTTTGAGCTCCAGACTCTCCTGGAGCAAAGCTGCTGCCACCAAACTCGTCAGCTCGAGCCAAGGACGTGCTCCAGCACACGGATTGGAAGCGGATGGAATAAATGGGAATGCTGTAAAAGCAGGGAGGTCACAACCTAGCATGGCTCGGTGCTGGGGGGACAAATCCGTGTTCTCTCCCAAAAACTGAGGGGAGCTGCTTCTCCTCCGGCCCCGTTAAGGACCTCGAGGTGGGTCTGGCTGTTTCTGCCTCCCTCATCCTCAACAGGATGGTGAAATTCCCCCCAAACCACCGGTGAGCCCTCCCAGCTCTGATTATTCACCCCCTCCAGACACTCCTTACCCCTACAACAGCTCCCTCCCATGAAATTCTTGGGCTGGAGCACAATCCCAGTGGACTGTGACACCTCCAAAAGGGAGGGGAAACCTGGGCTCCGAGCTCAGAGCTCCAGCACAGCCTTCTCCCGATGCTACCTCAGTGCCTGCTCCCTCCTACTTGCGAGCTGGCAGCAAACCTCCAGCGATAGGAGATATTTTAAGGAACTTTCTTTCCATGCTGACTGTTTTAACACACTTAAAACATTCATTCCACACCTCGTCAACCAGAGAAGCAAACGGATTTCAATTGACCAGCCAAGAGTAAATCCATGCGCGTTTGTTGTCATGGGATCAGCGCTGGGTTCAGTTGTGTTGTCAAGCTCCCGTGCTATTAAGGAAATGCGGAGTGCTGGGAGCAGCCAGGACTAGAAGGATCCAAAGGTTTGTTCCAATTCTTCCTGCTGGCCCCGGGATTTCAATCCCGGGCTTGATGCGACACCAGAACGTTTTAATGGGGACGTTCGCTTTTCAAGCAGAATTGCTGCTAAAAGCTTTGGGGTTCAAGATGGAGCTCAGCTTTCTGGAAACCTCCTTTTTTAAACATCTTTTTGGGCTGCGCTTGAACTCCACCAGCCCGATCTGAGGGCAGGCGGTGACCAGCCACATTCCGGCCCCATCCCAGCACCCAGCTGTCCGCACCATCCGCTCCCACCATCCGGGGGATGCGAGCTGGCTCTCTCCCCCTCCTCTGCTCCAAAAAACCCCTCCCCGGAGCTCCAGCTCCCTTTTCGTGCTGCTAAAATTGGGCGCTGGAGAGAACAGACACGGAGCAGTGTGGGGGCAGCTCACACGACTTGTGCCTGGTGTTCGGGGAGCCGCAGAAATCCGCGGCAGCTGGCGCCTGCAGGTCAGGTAACCGGCACATAGTAAAACTCACCCTCCATCCCCGGGCCTGTTCCGGCTGCTAAAATCCCCAGGGAGTATTGCACTCTATTTATAGGCCTTAGGTGTGAATTGTTTTGGTTGCAAACCACAGAGGGTCGGGCACGACTCAAAAATATGCCCCCTTTGAAGGCTGGGGGTGTCATTCCCTTATCGCTCCCTCTCCGTGTTTAGGAGGATCTGCTCAGCAACCAATTCCTCCAAAAGCTGCAGGGTTTGGCTGGGAAATAGCGGCAAATATTCAGGGTATCTGTCCCTTCCTGCTGTCGGATTCGCCCGTTTCTCTGCAATAAGCAAAAGGCATCGTTGCTTAACGGATATGGAGCAGCTTCCAGTGCCTCAAGGGGCTCCAGGAGAGCCGGAGAGGGATTTGGAAAAGAGCCACGAGTGTCAGGACACACGGGATGGCTTCCCACTGCCAGAGGGCAGGGGTAGATGGGATTTTGGGAAGGAATTCCGCCCTGTGAGAGTGGTGAGGGGCTGGGCTGGAATTCCCAGGGAAGCTGTGGCTGCCCCTGGATCCCTGGAAGTGCCCAAGGCCAGCTTGGATGGGGCTTGGAGCACCCCGGGATAGTGGAAGGTGTCCCAGCCCACGGCAGGGGTCAAATGGGACGAGCTTTAAGCTCCCTTCCCACCCAAACCACTCTGAGACTTTAGGATTCATTCCAGAAAGGCAAAACCTCCCCACCCCACAACCCCCTGGGTGCTGTGAACCCCCAAACCTCCCGAGCACCCCCAAAACCCCCATCCCAGTGCCGGAGCAGGATCCACACGGGATGGAGGTGACTCCACGCAGAGACACTTCAGCTGCCCAGCCTGACTCACATCCCCAGCCCCATCTCTGAGACAGCTGCCCAAGGATTGCTCTTATTTTTCACGCCCACAGGCAGCAACTGGCTCCCAGTCCCCACAGTCTGCGAGCTCACGGAGCCTCTCAGGCATGGCTGGAGCCCGGATATCCCACAAAACCAGCTCCCAGGAGCTCTGGAGAGGGAAAAAGCTGCTCTCACGTGCTCCCAGCCAGCAGAGTCACAGGCAGAGCCGTGCAAGGAGGACAAGCTGGGAACATTTTGCAGAGCACACAGTAATTCCCACTCCCAGTAGCTATCCATGGTCACACGCAGCCGACAGGGGCTGCGGAGAGGATTACCACGTTAAGAGTAACGAGAACAAGAAGTACAGGCAAGAAAATTACAATATCCTGAAGGGAAGTTTCCGTATTATTAAAATAATCCCACTGCTCCACAGTCTCTTTCTGAAAACTCCAAATCAAACTGTGCTTTCTGTATTGAACCTTTTTTTCTTCCAGGCACAGGGGCTGGGTAATGCAAAAATCGCTCGTCTCGGGGTTTTTATTTAAATCTACATCAAGAGCGACGAGCTCTCGAAAGCTTTGAAATAAAACAACGTCCTCCCCTTCACCCAGTTTTTTTTTTTTTTTTGTTTGCAAACACTGGGCCTCCCACCCGTGGTAAGATCCCTCCTGCTTGAAGGGCAGGATCATCACCACCACCGTGGTTACGAGGCGATGGAGCAAGACCAAAGCCAACGCTACAAAGAGATGGAAATCAGGGGCTGTGAGGAACCTTCCTAACCCCCTGGGGTTCATGGTTTTTTCCCGGAGGAGGAAGATGAGCTGATTTCTGCATCTTCCAGTGGTCCCAGCCTCCTTGTGGATCTTGGGAAAAAGAGGGAAGCGTGTGTTCGCTCCTCCCTCCTCTCCACAGAAAAGAAACCCCCAGAATTAGGCCATGAATTCTGTTCTAAGATGGAATTTCTGCTGAGCTTTTTCCACCCCATCAAGAGATTTGAGGTAAGTCCCGTGGGGGAATATTCTGAGCCAGAACTGCAGAGTGCAGGTGGATCTGGGATGTCATGAACTCCACCCAGCAAGATCTCCACATCCCCATCCCGCAAGAAAGCTTCCCAGAAAGGTGGCAAAGGGAAAAAGGATGCACCTCCCAACTGCAGAGACCACTTTGGCCAGGAAAGATTGAAGGAAGAGAGTGAAAATGAGCAAAATGATTTATCTGGCATCACTTGGATTCACCCCACCATTCCCGTGACATTTACTCCACTGTTTTGGGATTTCCAGCTCGCTGGTGGAGCCCAACGGAAAGGTGCTGACGGCCACAGCTGCAGTGGAATCCTGCTGCTCACGGAGCTCCTCCGGCCGCCATCCCCGGGGAAGGCAGAGCTGCTGGGATGAGTCAAGGAAGGGAGGTTTGGCAGCTCAGGTCTCCGCTCCCTGCCAAGCTGACTCAGGCCAGCGAGGAGGAGGAGGAGGGCGACTGGTCTGAGTCAGCCCAGGCCAGGGCAGGGATGAGGGAAGCGGGGAGGGAGACGGGATAAACCTCGCTCGCCCCGTCCCAGCGCCGCTCCCGCGGCTCCGCGCCCCGCGGGGATGCAGGGCCGGCTCTGCTTCCCGGCTCCCTGCCTGCTTGGATCACCCCGGCCCCGGTGAAGGGCAGGGAACGACCTCGGGGGGACGCAGGTGAACTTCAGCTGGAGCTGCAGGAGAGCTGCGGAGACGAGACAGCTCCGACGGCAGCGCAACCTCTGCTGGGAGCGGAGCTGTCCCGAGGGAGGGAAGAACGTCTCTGCCGTAAGAGGCTTCGTGGCTGAGCAATAAACATGGAGAGATATAATTCTAACAGGTTTAACTCCTATCACTGGGCATTAGTTTAATAGGGCTGTGGGCCCGTGGCCCTGCTGACAGCAGGGCCTCTCTGAGCATTAGATCCTCCCACCCGGCTCCCGGAGCCCGGTGACAGCTGCTCTTTTCAGGGAAGAGGAGGGGAGAGATTATGCTGTCTGGAATTGGATTTGCCCAGGTTAAGGTGGAAACAAAGCACAGGCATGTCTGGGGAGGGGGAGATCACCTCAGTTCACCAGCTGATATTTTCTACCGGGGTTTCCTTCTCCCTCAAGAGCTAAACTGTGGCTGACACCGTGCCCTTCTCCAAAGGATCACAAGCGAGTGGGCACAGGGAGTCATGACTAATTCCTCGGCAGCCCAGGCAAATTGCTTTTCAGGACTACTGCCGGCCTAGATCTGACACCAGCCCCAGCATCAAGACAACAAAAAAGCCTCTCTGGCTCGCTGAGCCTCTCGGCAAAGCCACCCCCCTCTCCTGACTCCAGTCCCAGGCCTCACGGAGAGCCAAAGAAGTTACATCCTAACAAATGCTGCTTTTTTTTTAATCCTTCCCCCTCACCATCCTCTTTTGTGGTCCGGTCCCTGTGAGTGGGAGATCCTCTACCCACAACCACTTCCCTTCCGACGGGCTTGGGATGCAGCCCTGGAGATGCCACACCTTCCCACTTCCTGCAGCGTGCTCCGGAGCCCAGCATCTGGAACACCCCAGACCTTGGCTGCTGCCGCTGTTCCCCAAAGCCTGCACAGATGGAGCGCCTCAGCCTGCAGCTCGGAGGTAAATTTGGGGGCCTGCAGCTCGCTGAAGCTACAAAGCAACCCCATCCCTTCCACACCACGGCATGGAATGCCTGATCCCGGGGGATATCGGCGGTTTCCTGCTGTTTGTTCTGCTTTGAAGAGCTGCACTCTGCGCTTGGCGTGAAGTTCCAAGGCTTTGAGCTTCCTGTTTTCTGCTATTCCTGTATCTGCTGCCTGGAGAGCAACACCATCATCATCATCATCATCATCATCATCATCATCATCATCACAGGACAAGTGGAAGCCATTTAGAAATCAGTTTCCAACTTTGTTGACACAAAATCTTGTTCCTGGGGAGCTGAGGAAGGAAGGGAAGGAAAGGAAAAGGCCTGGAAGCGCTCTGGGTGCTGAATGAACCTCTGCCTGCCGGATATTCTGAGCTGTTCTATTTAATACACACACATGTATATATAAGCAAAGCCTGCCAACTGCTTCAGAACAGCACATTCCAGCAGCTCCGGGGAAGGGAAGATCTCAAAGGTGCCACCGTTCATCTGCAGGGAGCCCGAGCTCAGGGATGGCTGATTTCAGGGGAGAAAAACCTCTCCCAACAGCGAGCGCAGCAGGAGGGGAGGGAAATCAGCAAGGAAATAAAATATATTCAACCGGGATGTGAGAATGGGTGGGCTGGAGACACCCAGCAAAGCTGGCCAAGACACCCAGAGCTGCTGGTTCTTGCCCCAGCCTGGAGGGACATCGGCATTGGGAACACCGGGAAAGGGGACGAGAGGCAAAACGTCACGGAGCAAGGAATGTGGGGGCTCCTGGCACGAGCTGGGAGGGGCGTGAAGAGCTGAGGCTGGGCTGCCTCACCTGAGGCAGCAGCACCTTCCTGGTGGATCGCCAGCCCCTGGAAAAGGACAGCTGAAAACACGGAAAAACCACGGAGGAATTTTACCAGTCCTCGTCTTCGTCGCCTGCCTGGCTTAAATTCTGTACTGACAGTTTGGAGCTGCTACAGAAAATCGCTGCTCCACGGCAGCAGACAACCACCAAATCCTTTAAAATAAAACATGACAATCAAGCCTCGAAGGGAGTGGTGGGATTAGCCCTCTGCCTCCAGGGAAAATGTCATGTCCCAAGGAGAAACTGCCCCACAAACGCGGGTGCCCACGCATCCTGCGGAATTAGCCGAGTGTCCCGGAGAGGAAGGATCAGGGATGTCGGTCTGTGCAGGGGATTAGGTCACCAACGCCGTTAGAGGGACAAGCTCGGCCCCACGCTGCCTCTCAGGGCTCCCATTTTAGAGCAGGTGTCCAGGTGAGTTTTCAGGGCCAGCTCCCAGGAGGTTCCACAGCTTTTTTTGTTTTGGTTTTTTTTTTTTTTTTGGCACGGGACAAATGCAAAACCAAGCTGCTTAAGAAGGGAAAATACCACAGCCAGCTGCAAGCAGCAGCACTTGGGGTAGGAGCCTCAAATCCACGGGAATACAAAATGCTTTTTTAATTTGCTTTTAAAGCAAATGCTGTGCAGCACAAATTAATTCACGCCCGAGCACTAAGCATCTCAGCTTATAAGCCTTTCTTTGGAAACAGTTATATTCAGCGATCTGAACCACTCCTCCTCCTCCATCTGCTCCGAAAGGATGAACAAACAAGCCATTGCTGAAAGAAGGAAGGAAGGAAGGAAGGAAGCAAACCCGTTCAGCCATCTCCGAGGAAAACTGTGCCAGACCAAGAGAGCTCTTTTTCCCCACCCCACACACACCCCTCCCCAAAAAAAAAAAAAAAAAAGAGAGAGAGAGAGAGAGAAAAAAATTATAATTTCAACAGATCCCAAACCAAAATATTCTCCCTGGATGGGGCTCCCCCTCGCTCCTCGCACGAGGAGCCGAGCGCTGGTCACACGCGGCAACAGGTTCTGCTGCTCCAGCTCCCTCCCACACGCTGCAAAATGGGACGAGTCAAAGTGCCGGCTTGACTCATCAGCCACATGATCCAAGGCTGGAGCTAAAAAGGGGGAACTGGTTTACTCACTGTCTTGGGTACAATCTGTTTCTTGGGCTGCCCGATCTTGAACGGGATCCTGGAAAAGAGAGAGGAGAAGGGAACGTGTGAGCGGCGATGCTGGCGGGCTCGGGGGCCCGGCCCCGTGCTGCGGCTGGGTTTGGGGGCAGCAGCGATTGTCCCGGGGGGCAGCCCCTCGTTCCAGGCACCCAGTACCCCCTGGAGAGGGAAAGGGTGGGAGAGACTGTGGGGAGACCTCTCAGCATTCCACAGCTTCCTCCCGAGGGGCAGCTCCCATCTCTGCTCTGCGGCAGGGACAGGACCCAGGGAACGGCTGCGGCTGCGCCAAGGTTGGAGGGCCAGGTTGGATTTTAGGGAAAGGTTCTTCCCCCAGAGGGTGCTGGGCAGGGAATGGGCACGGCCAGAGCTGCCAGAGCTCCAGGAGCGTTCGGACAGCGCTGCCAGGGATGCCCAGGCTGGGATATTGGGGTGTCAGGGCAAGGCCAGGAGCTGCACTGGATGGTCCTGGTGGGTCCCTTCCAGATTCTCCAAGAGGCAGTGCCACCCCAAGGTCAGCCCCACACATCCTTCCCCACCCTCCCTCCATCCCAAATCCACGCCAGGATGCTCCACAAGGAGCTGAAGAATCCGCTCTGCTTAAAAGCAGATCTGACGGGGAGGATAAAGTAAGACGAAAAAATCCCCAAACAAACCCTGTAAATATTTAGAGAGAGGATATTAAAAGAAGTAACAGCCCGGTGTCTGGAGCTGTGAGCTGCTTCAAAGGATTCCTCTGCTCCAACAGCTGGAGGAGCGGCTCACCTGCCAGCACAGCCTTCATTCTTAAAATCCCTAATTCCCAGGAAAATCTGGGTTACCTGGATGGTTTTCTCGGAGGTGAAGAGTACTCTAAATAAATTACACAACATATGTAAGGGTGGCTGGGTCAGCTGGGAGCAGCCACGCAGGCGGCCTGAAAATAATTGGATTTCTTTCACCTATCAGTATAATGAAAATCCGGGAATTCGACTGCTGTTGTCAATGGATTTAATTAAGTTAAAGAGGTGCTGCTCGGTTAAAGCATCTCAGCCAAAATCTCCCAACGTTTTCTGGGTTGTGGTGCTTTAAATAAATAGAAAAAATTGAGGTTGTAACGACATTAAAGTGATTTTTGCCAGAGATGCTTCACCTACAGCTCAGCTGCATCCCCTCCCATCCTATCCTATCCCATCCTATCCCAAATCTGCACCAGGAGCTTCCTGGGAAATTTGGACTGGACCAACCCAAACTCTCACTCTGCTCCACAAAACTTGAGCTAAAATCACGGATTTTGGGACTGCGTTGGCTGCTGGTCCCGCTGCCTCCCAGCCTGGCTTTTCCCACTGCTGGTTTTCCAACGGCTTCCCACCAGCTCCGCTTCCAGCACTGCTCCATCCAACAACTGGACCCGCAGGAAATATTTTTATCGGTGCAACCTGCCGTAAAACCCAGCTGTGTGCAACGGGAGAAAGAGTTTGCGATGGAAGAACGGGCGGGATGAACCAAAAAAACCCGGATTATCCAAACTCCAAGCCTTGCTCTTCCCACCTTTCCCGTTGTTTTCAAACCAACGGCGTAATTACCCACCGGGAATAATCCAGGGCTGCACCCGCCGTGTCCCTCCCTGAGCAGCTCTGGAGCCAACCTGAGTCACCAGGTTTAAATTTAAAGTTTTTTTCGGGAGAACTTCCTGTTTATGGTTCTCGGCTGGGACCGGTGTAATTTTGGGTTTAACCCTTTGCAGCTCCTGTGGCGGTGTGAATCACCCTTCTTTTATAAACAAACACCACTCTGCTGTATAATTTCCCTGTCAATAACTGGGGGTGTGGTGCCTTACAGGAAGAAAACAAAAATATATGGATTTTTTTTCCTTTGTGTTTTCCTCCGTGGGTCAAATATAAACTAAAATGAGGCACCTCCCGCCTGCCATCCACAGCCAGGTGCTGTCACTCGGTGTTTTTGGAAGTGATGGCATCAACTTGGCGGTGGAAGGATAAAAAAATGGGGATTTTACCCAGGGGAGTGTTATCCCAGTTAAAACCAGTTTGCCACACTCCGGCAGGGCGGGAACAAGCGAGGAAGCGGAGCCGGGCTGGTTCCTGGGGGGAAAGGCCAATTAAAAAGGTGATTAAAGCGTTACCTGTGCACAACCTGTCCCCCTGCCTTGTCTGGGGGGTACAGGGAGCACTCCACACTGGTGTTGGCCACTGGAAAAATGGTTAAATTCAGGGAATTTTGGTACCGAGAGGGACGTGGGGTAGGAAAAGCCATGGCTCAGCATTGGTTGGGTATCGGAGCTGGGAGCACGGGGAGGGAAGGCAGAGGGAACACAGGGCTTCCATCCCATCCCCCATCTCCACCTCACCCCGGAGGGCAAGGAACCCCAAAAATCCCTTCTTTCCTCCCAGAAACAAAGGGAAGCCAGCGGAGCGCTGCAGATCCCCCGTGCAGCAGTAAATATCTCTATCAGCATCGTGATGCCACTTGGTAATTATGTCTGTCTCAGAAAAACCTCTAAAAAATAACCCTGCGCGAGTCAGGTCTGTTCCTCAATTATTGGGGGTTTTTTTGTTCTATTTTACAATTTTACATAATTTTCCTGGTTTCTAAATCACTGCCTTTTAATATGATTCTCTGGGAGAGTGGGGGGGAAGATGGATGAGCAGGAAAGAAAGCACTAAGGAAGAAAAAAAGATGAGGTATGGATTTTATTGGAGCTTTTAAACCAAATGGATTCACCCCACGCCTCAAAACTGCTGCTGGCACCGAATTTTCGTCCCTCTGGGAGTTGTGTCCCTGCCTGCAAAATTGGGAGGGACAAAGTGCAGCTGCCACAGCAACATCACAACCATTTGCCTCAAAATTTGGAGTTTTTTCTGGTTAAAAAAATGCATGATGGGGACAATGCAAATAAACTGGGGGGAGATGGATCCGTATCCATCACTGCCACGAATTCCCAGCATGGCACGGATCTCCCTGGTACGTTAAAAGCTGAGCCTGGCTCTATAAACACCAAAGAAAAACCAGAATTGGTGCCTTTTTTCTTTTTTTTTTTTTTTGATGTCTCGTTTCTGCTGAGCGAGAGAAAGCTGGGGTTGTGTTTGGGGTGTGAAATCCCTTGAAATCCCGTTCCTGAAGAGCCGAGCGCGCTGAGTCACAGCCGGAGCGTTCCCACCCCGCGGGGCTGGGGGAGCATCCCGGCCCCTCGCAGCCCCCTCCCCGCGAGGGCACCAGGAGTTTGGGAAAGCAGTGGGGTTCAGCGGGGAGGGAGGAGGGCGAAGCACTGCAGGGAGAGGGTGGGAAGAGCTTAAAGTAAGGGAAAAAAAAGTGTGGGTGGAGAGAATCCTGCGAGCTCTACTCGGGGATGCTCAGGAACCCCAGGGAGGGGAAGGTGGGAGAAGCTGTGGCTGATTTTCTCTGAAGTTTCCCCAGCAATCTCATCTATTTACTTGGCTTTTCCATGTGCAAACCCAGGGCCACACACACCAAAGCAGTTAATTCTCCTCTGGATGCTCAGGAGAGTTGGAAGCAAACCTCCCAGGCAGAGGGGTATGTATCCCCCATACAGCTCAGCGAGGTCTGCGGGGAGCTGCAGCTTAAAACACGGAGCTCCCCCTCCCACTCCCCGCCGGTCCCCTGGAACGGAGGCACGCAGGAATTGCCAGCAGGAATCACACTGAGTCCTTGCTGATTTTGGGAGGAATGGCCCTTTCCTAGGGTGGACCGAGCAGGACATCAAACCTGGGCATCACCCCTGCTGGCGGGGAGCTGGGATGGAGCTCGGAGCGTGCCCAGGGGATAAATCCCTGCAGGATGTGATCCTTTTTCCCAGCTCGTTCCAGCTGAACGTGGCTTTGCCACCCCTAATCAGGCCCCAGAAGACCCTCGGCAGAAAAGCAAGGGATAAACACCGAATGTGTTCACCCACAGCTGATAAAACGCTGCCCCTGGGGATGCTGAGCTGCGGGGCAGGGACTGGGGAGGGAAGGGAGGAAGGAAGGACAGACGGACGGACAAGCAGGGACAGGGACAGCAGAGGCTGGGGCAGTTTGGATGCCAATTAATTTGGGAAAAGTGACACTGAGCCTCTGAATTTCAATATTCCTGCCCCAGGTGGGCAGGAGCGGCATTTGCTGGGGACCCGCAGATCTCGCTGTGGTATGAACTGGTGGCCACAACTGGTTTTTACTGGTAGCACTGCCAGGCCACCAACTAAATCCATGTTTTGTGGGAAGTGCCCGCTTCCTGTGGAAAGTTTCAGGGCTTTTTTTTTCCCTTTCTCTCTCTCTCTCTCTCTCATCGAAACCCCAAGCGCCAGCACAGCCTGGATCCCCGCCAGAGCTTCTCACTCTTTGAATTTCCACCAAAAATCTCAATTCCTTCACCGGAAAGAAACCTCTCTGTGCCTGCAGGCAGGAGGATGACACCCAGCCTCCCCCGCTGCCAGGGTGACCCCGACCCTCCGAGCCTGGTTTTCCCAAGGATTTTGGCATGTGGGATGCTGAGGGATTCTACAAACCCATCCCTTTATACCTGATCCTCTGTGCAGACAAATACCGGCCCAGCACTACCGCAGAAACTGTGACGGGGCCCTTCCCTGAGCTTTCCCTTCAGAAGCTCCTGGGTGGGAACGGATTCAGCTCAAGGTGTAGCTGCATCCAGAAAAGCTGCCTGGTCACGGGATCAGCTGCTGTCCCAGGGGGACCGAGGTGATCCTGCAAACAGCGACAGGAAGGTCGGGAGCACACGAGGAAGGACGCGAACCTTCACGGGAGCACACGAGGAAGGACGCGAACCTTCACGGGAGCACACGAGGAAGGACGCGAACCTTCACGGGAGCACGCGAGGAAGGACGCGAACCTTCACGGGAGCACACGAGGAAGGACGCGAACCTTCACGGGAGCACACGAGGAAGGATGCGAACCTTCACGGGAGCACACGAGGAAGGACGCGAACCTTCACGGGAGCACACGAGGAAGGATGTGAACCTTCACTTTCCCACTCCATCACGGAGCAAACTCGGTTGAGCTTCTCCTCCCCCTGCGCTTGGGTGAAGCTTCCCTACGGGATGGAGGTGTTAGGGAAGGACTTTTCCATGAAATGGGAAAGCCAGGAAGTTCAAAGGAAGCTGAGAGGGCTTTGCTGAGCAGCATTCCCGAGTCTGATGCCAGCCTGCGCAGGATCCAAGGACTGGCAACACTGCACACCAAGGAAACCAAGCTTGGAAACCTGGACATCCCCTGGGCTCCCTAAAAACACTCAAATCCCCGGCCAGGAGGGGATCCCAGCCGTGCCCAGGTGAGCCAGGCAGGAGGGCAGGCTCAGGTTAGGCATTAATCTCCCGGATGCCTCCTCACTGTGCTCCCGGCGTGTCCATGGAAACCGCAGGCACCGTCCCACCCCGCTCCCCCCCTCCCAGGAACTCATGGCAACCGCTCCAAACACAGCGCGGAGGCAAAAAAAAAAAAAGAAGAAAAAAAGGGAAAAAAAAAAAATTATTCCAACAGATCACAAACAGCTTCTGTCGAGGGAGACTCTGCGCCAAATCCCCGTTTGGGTGCTCTCCTCGTGGAGACGAGAGGGGAGGTCACGGGGTGGGGATGGGAGGGATGTGGGGATGTGATCCCTCAGGAATGAAAGCGCTCGTCCCACAGGTGAGCGCTCCCACCTGGATTTCAACCCCATCCCTGGAAACTTGGAGGCTTTAAGCCACGCAGGGATGTCAGGGCGAGCCGCTGCAGCGGGGGAGAAGGGAAAGAGAGGTGTAAAAAGAGGAAAAAAAAAAGAGGTGTAAACATCGATTTTCTGGATTTTAGGTCAGGCCAGGGAAAACGAGGCACCTTCCTGAAGTTTGGCACTGGAGGGATGAGCTCCTGGGAGCGGGTCCCTCTGCATCCTGCACGGAGCCAGGCGCGGTGTCAGTGTTAAGCAAATCAAAAATAATGTCAGAATCCTCTCTCCCACCCATTCCAAGAGGAGCATGAAAAAAATAATGATATTTTACTCACCCATCAAAAGAAAATTACTCACGCCAGGCGCGTGGGCGAGCAGAATTTTGCAGGGCTGTTTTAGGCCCTGACTATGCTACAAAAATATCCATTTTAAGCACGGTTGTGAAACACGGTTGTGGCTCAACCAGAGCACTGGGTTTGAGCTACCTGGACAAAACAGGCGGAAAAATGAACAGTTTAAGGAATAACCACTCCGAGGCCCACGATGGTGGCAGGGGAGGCGGCAGGTGGCTCTTCCCGGCTGCTCCACCCCAGGAGATGCCGGGCTGGCGCTCCAGTTTCACCACGATAAAAACTTTGGGACGTGCAAAGCACCTTGCACAGGCGCTGCAGGTAACAGGGAGGTGTTTGGGAGCCGTGCACGCCTCGCTCACCGCTCTGGTATCCACTTGCTTCATCCCAGATAATTTTATCCCGTGCTCATCTCCCAGTCCCAGTATCACTGAAACCTGCAGGGAAGGGGCAGCGCTGCCGTTGGCCACGTCGGGCTCCAAAAAACATCAATATTGATTCAGAGGGAGGAAAACAGCGCCCGGGGCTGTGTTTGCATCGTGTGGCCACGGCTCCGGAGCACGGAAAACACCAGGAATAACCAACAACCCCACTGTGAGGCTGTGCAAATCCATCCGGCCTCCCATCCTCTGGGAGACAGGCGGCTCCTCCTCACCTCCATCCCTAAATATTCCAGAAATCACTCCCGGGAGCGCTCCGGGGAGTCAAACATTGCGTAACCACCCGTTCCCACTCTGCCTTCCCGTGGATGCCAGCTCCGGAGCCCACCTGGAGAGCTCCCTGCAAGAGGCACGTGGTCCCCCAGCCCTGCCCCAAGTGGACGTGCTTCTCACTCCCTGTCAACATTTCCTTCCCCTATTTTCTCCTCCCAGTAAATACCAGCTGTTGCAGCGGTGCCGGGAGGCAGCGCTCGGAGATGGAGCTGGCACCCTGCTAAAAAAATCCCCTTTTCCCTGTGGGAATTCACCTGGGAAAGCAAAGCAGGGGATGTCTGGGAGTCTGGTTACGAGGTTTGGTTTGATGTGGTTTCAGGAACCTCAAAAAAAGCTTTATCAAGTCAAAAACGAGGCACTCGGGCCAGCAGGGAGATGATACAGTAAAATCCAGCACTCCATTCCCTTTATTTTTAGAAGGAGCGATGGCCAAGGGAATCACTGGATTGCACATGAGGAAGAGGGGGACGAGGATGCTCCAAGAGATCCCGATCCAAAGCCTAAAGGAAGCCACGGAGCTGGGCTGAGATTCCAAAAACATCTCAGCTGTCCATGCAAGGCTGTGTCCCAAAACAAGCCTACTCCCGCTCTAAATAAAGCTCAGCCTAGAAAGGCGGCGCTGCCTCGCTGCCTGGGCCCAGGAATCGGGAATTTGGGGGTTTAATCCAGGCTCTGTCACCAGCGGGAGCCCTCTGGAGCAGTTCTCCCGTGTCGGTACAAGGGTCATCGTCGTGTTCCTGGGAGTGATCCCCGTGCTCCTGGGAGCATTCCCTGTGCTCCTGGGAGTGATCCCCGTGTTCCTGGGAGCGTTCCCCGTGTTCCTGGGAGCGATCCCCATGTTCCTGGGAGCGATCCCCGTGTCCCTCGGAGCGATCCCCGTGTCCCTCGGAGCGATCCCCATGTTCCTGGGAGCGATCCCCGTGTCCCTCAGAGCATTCCCCGTGTTCCTGGGAGCGATCCCCGTGTCCCTCCGAGCGATCCCCATGTTCCTGGGAGCGATCCCCGTGTCCCTCCGAGCGATCCCCATGTTCCTGGGAGCGATCCCCGTGTCCCTCCGAGCGATCCCCATGTTCCTGGGAGCGATCCCCGTGTCCCTCGGAGCATTCCCTGTGCTCCCGGGAGCATTCCCCGTGCTCTCAGCCCTCACGCAGCACAGAGAGCTCGCAAAGAGTGAGGGATGGCCCAGGATTAACCCCACACAACTCAACAAGGCATCAACCTGCCAAGAGCCCTTAAATCCCTAGGGATATCCCTTACAAAAAACATTAGGATACGAGTGTCCAGGAGCCACAGCGGTGGCAGTTTGTGTCACTTCTCGGCTCTGCAGGACAAAGCTGAGGAGGAGGCTCCATCCTCTTCCTCGGCTGCAGCAGCCAACCCCTGGAAACAGAGGGATCGATCCAGGCCTAACGGTGCCCAACGCCAGAGAGACGCACACGGAAGCCGAGCAAAGGCCCCGCTTCCCAAAGCAGTCAGGGCTGGAACAGAGCTCTCCTGCTCCAAAGGGATGTCAGAGCAGCGGCGGCCGGGCCGGACGTGCCTCGCTGTGACATTTCAGGAGCGGGGCACGACCCCGACGTGTGTCAGCGCTGCCGTGGACATTTCAGGAGCGGGCCACGCCCCCGCCGTGTGTCAGCGCTGCCGTGGACATCTCAGGAGCGGGACACGACGCTGACGTGTGTCAGCTCTGCCGTGGACATTTCAGGAACAGGACACGACCCTGACGTGTGTCAGCGCTGCCGTGGACATCTCAGGAGCGGGACACGACCCCGACGTGTGTCAGCGCTGCCGTGGACATCTCAGGAGCGGGACACGACCCCGACGTGTGTCAGCGCTGCCGTGGACGTCACGCCCGGCCCCGAGCCCCGGTCCCCAGTGAATGGCCCGATTCATGCGGGTGGGCAGCTCCGGGAAGGCTCGGCCGGGAGGGTGCAGCGTCCAGGGCCGCACTGAGGGCGATTGTGTGGCTGCCACGGCGCTTGGAACCCCGCGGGCGCCGAGCCCCTCTCGTGCGTCAGCGCGGCCGCCGCGCTCCGGAGGCTGACGCGGCCGGAGAAGAAAGAGGAGACTCAGAATTCCCTCGAGTCCCCGGTTCCCCCCTCGCCCGGCAACGACCTCGGGTTCCTCCCCAGAAAGAGGCGAAAACACCCGATCCGCCAGCGAGAGGTCTCCCGGAAAAAGCCACGTGCGTTGCGGTGACAAGTGACAGCCCCCGGGGCCGGACGGACACTGGAAAGCGCGAGTGGAAGCGTGGATACTCGGCACTCAAATTATTCCACAGCCAAAACATGGAGGGGTTACTCATCCCTCACGTTTTGGCTCTGAAGCTCCTCCTGGACCGCGTCCCTTCCAGAGTCCCTTCCCTCAGCTCCCTGGGAAAAGGTGGCTCCAAGACCCTCGCTAGCCAACACTGTCCATAATTGTTGCTGTTCCGAGCAAAGCACAACCAAAGTGATTCCAGTGGATAAATGGGTATTTTTAGCCCAAACGCCCGATTTTAATCAGTACCTGTGTGTGCCTCATTACACTCTTGCAGTACATTTCCAAACCACAACTTCCACAGCTCCCAACCCAAAAAATTTTCCATCTTCACCATTGAACTCAACCTTCCAGGCAAGGAAAAGGCCTTTTAGTCCTTAATCCCTCCCATCCTTCGCCTCTCACAACAGCGCCGGATCTCCGAGACTACCCGGGATCAGAAATCACGCACGGCAGTCCAGATTAATTTCTAACATCATTAATTTCTAGTATAATTCATTTAAATAAGCACCAAAGGAACCAGCGTGTCCAAACTGAGCTCTCACCAGTCCGATTCAAACACACGTGGGAACTCTTCTTTCCTCTTTTTTGAAGGAAAAAGCTTTACTTTCATGGAGTTGAAGGTGTTTTTACAGCATTTCAGACCACGGAGCCAATGGGGACATTTGGGGACCCTTTGTGTCCAAGCAGCAGCACCTGGGCATGGGGCAGGGAGGAGGCGGGAGGGGGGAAGGGCCAGGGGGTGCTGTGGGAGGCACAGGGGAGGGGTGGGAGGGGTGCACACCTGTGTGGGGGACTACAGGGACAGCGGGGACAAGCCTGGCCTGGACTGGGAAAAACCTGGCCTGAACCGGGACAAACCTGGCTAGCGCCGGGACAAACCTGGCCAGCACTGGGACACGCCTGACCTGGACTGAGACAAGCCTGACCAGCACCGGGACAAGCCTGACCTGGACCGGGACAAGCCTGACCAGCACTGGCACAAACCTGGCCAGCACCGGGACAAGCCTGGCCTGGGAAAAACCTGGCCAGAACTGGGACAAACCTGGCCTGGACTGGGACAAGCCTGGCCTGGACAAACATGGCCAGCACTGGGAAAAGCCTGGCCTGGGAAAAACCTGACCAGAACTGGGACAAACCTGGCCAGCGCTGGGACAAACCTGGCCAGCGCCGAGACACGCCTGGCCTGGACTGGGACAAGCCTGACCTAGACCGGGACAAGCCTGGCCAGCACTGGGAGAAGCCTGGCCACTACTGGGACAAACCTGGCCTGGACTGGGAAGAACCTGGCCAGCACTGAGACAAGCCTGGCCTGGACCAGGACAAACCTGGCCAGCACTGGGACAAGCCTGGCCTGGACCGAGACAAGCCTGGCCAGCACTGGGACAAGCCTGGCCTGGACCGGGACAAGCCTTGGCCTGGACCGGGACAAGCCTGGCCAGCACTGGGACAAACTCGGCCAGCACCGGGACAAACTCGGCCAGCACCGGGACAAGCCTGGCCTGGACCGGTAATAACCTGGACTGGACTAGGAATAATCTGGCCAGCACTGGGAAAAGCCTGGCCTAGACTAGGACAAACCTGGCCTGGACCAGGACAAACCTGGCCTGGACTGGACCAAGCCTGGCCGGGACCGGGAAGAACCTGGCCCGGACCGGGACAGCACTGGGGACCCCACCAGGACCAGTTCCAGGGTCTCCACCAGGACAAGCCCGGCCGCTACTGAGGACCCCACCGGGGCCGCATCCAGGGCCTGCACCGGGACAAGCCTGGCCAGCACTGGGCAAAGCCTGGCCTAGACGAGGACAAACCTGGCCTGGACTGGACCACGCCTGGCCGGGACCGGGAAGAGCCTGGACTGGACTCGGAATAATCTAGCCAGCACTGGGACAAGCCTGGCCAGCACTGGGACAAACTCGGCCAGCACCGGGACTCTCTCCAGGCCAGCACCGGGGGCCCTCCAGGCCCAGCACTGGGGCCAAGCCCGACCAGCACCGGGACCGCCTCCCGGGCCAGCACCGGGACAAGCCCGGCCAGCACTGTGAACCCCACCGGGGCCGCATCCAGGGCCTGCACCGGGACAAGCCCCGGCAGCTCCGGCTCCGCTCCAGGGCCTCCACCGGGGCTCCCACCGGGCCAAGGCCGCTCAGCACCGGGGCGCGCTCCGGGCCCATCCCCGGCTCCTCTTCAACCGCAGCGCCCAAGGTGAGGAGCCGGGACCGGGCGGGTCTGTGCCAGCGGTCCCGGTTCCCCCGCCTTCCTCCGCTGCCGGTCCCGCTGGTCTCGGTTTCTCCACCGTCCCGGTGCCGGCGCTCCCGTTCCCCCTGCCCTGCCCCGCTCCCGGTGCCGGCGCTCCCGTTCCCCCTGCCCTGCCCCGCTCCCGGTGCCGGTGCCGGTGCTCCCACTGCCCCCGGCCTGCCCCGCTCCCGGGGTCCCGGTGCCCCGGGGGTCCCCCCGCACTCACCAGCTCATGTTCCCCCTCCGCCCCGCGCCGCTCCCGGAAGTGCCGCCGGCTTTGGCCCCGCCCCTTCCGGGAGCGCTCACCTCGCCGCGCGCCGCCGTGACGCCACGTGGGGGCGTGACGTCACATGGTGGGGAGGTCCGTGACGTCAGGGGCAAGGCGCGCGGGGAGAAGACCCTGAAATTCATCCTATTTCGGTGCAAAGGCTGGAAATGGGGCGGGAGGGGGTGGAGTTAAGCCGCTGGGAGCTGTGGAGCATCCCCTGGGTGGGCGAGGAGAAGGAATTGCCTGGATCATCCCTGGGGTGGGCGAGGGCACGGGGAGGGGATGCTCAGGAACATCCCAAAAGCGGGTGAGGGCAGGAGCAGGGAGTGCCCAGGAACACCCCGGAGTGGGAGGTGGCACAGGGAGGGGACGCTCAGGAGCATCCCTGGGGTGGGCGGGGGGAAGGAATTGCCTGGGATCATCCCCGGGTGAGGATGCAGTGGAGGGGTTGCCCAGGAGCATCGCTGGGGTGGGCGAGGGGAAGGAATTGCCTGGGAGCATCCTGAGGTGGATGAGGGCACGGAGAGGGGATGCCCAGGGGTATCCCCTGGGGTGGGTGAGGGCACAGGGAAGGAATTCCCGGGAGCATCCCGGGGTGGGCGTGGGCAGGGGGTGCCCAGGAACACCCTGGGGTGGGTGGGAGCATGGAGAGGAGCAGGACTGCCCCAGTCAAAGAAATCCAAGGGAAAGGCAGCAGGGATGTGCGTCACCTTTGGAAGAGCAGGAGCACCCAGTTTTGGGGAGAAACCTCCCAAATCCATCTTGAGGAGGCTGGACAGGGGTGGGAGGGGCAGCAAAGTTGTTTTGGTGACCAAAAACCCACCGTGTCCTCAGCACTGACCCTATCGGCCACCAGCAGCTGTGACCCCGGGATGAAGCAGAGCCCCCCAGGATCCGGGCACCCTCGGACCCCCTGTCACCAGCCCAGAGTGGCATCCTGGGGGTGGGAACGGGCTCGATGACACCGGGCTGGTGGCACCAGCCACATGCCAGCACACGGGGCGGAGGCCCAGGCCGGGCGCCAGGGGTGGCTTTATCAATTAACAGGTGGAGGTAAACAGCGCGGTAATTACAGCCAGGGAGGATGATGCTAAACTGGGAAGGTGTTACCGACACCGGTGAGGACAGGGATTAGCCCAAAAGGAGCAGGGGGGGCAGATCCGGGGGGGTGACCGCTGGGGAGGGCGTCAACCCCCACCAGTTGTCCCATTTTGTGCCGGGATGGGGAGGAGGAGCCAGGAGGGGTGGAGAGGGGAGTTTGCAAGGTGGCGCGAGGGAAAGGGGTCGATTTTGGGGTGCTGGTGGGTGTCAGAGCAAACCCTGAGGGGACGCAGCCAGGAGGGTCCCTCACATCCCCGTCCAGCTGTGGGCAGGGTGAGGAGGAAGAGGAAGGCCGGTGCCAGGAAGGTTTTGCCGGCCGTTCCCGGTGCCAGCTGGGCCAGGCTGCTGCTCCTGGCCCTGCCCCACCGTGACACCCCACACTGTCACCTTGGGGTGCAGGGGACCTGACAAGACAGAGCTGGGACGAGCCTGGATCTGTCATCCTGACGGCCACAGGACTCGGGGAGCATCTTCCATGGAGGCCCTGCTGTTTGTCCCCCTGTCCCAGGCACCCGCTGGGAGGGCGAGTCTGGCCCTTTCCTCCAGAACATTCATCCAGAGATGGAGAGGAAGGAGGGGATGGATCCACGCGGTCCCACGGGGTGGGAAACGAGGGTCAGGCGATCCAGAACCATCCAGGCCTTCTGTGGGTGGTGGCTCCTGCCAGGCAGTGGCAGAAGCTGAGCCAGAGGTGAGGAGATCAGGGAAGGATCCCACCAACATCTGTACTCCAGCTGCAAACCAGGAGCTTCTGGGTGCAGGTGCTCGTCGCTGCCGACCCCAGGGACGGGGTCTCAGATCTTGGTGCTTCTCCTGAGCAGCAAATCCCATCCCGTGGAGAGCTCTTGGGTCCGACCACATCCCGCAAAGCCCCGAAGACCCTCAGCAGGGAGGAGCGAGGTGTTGGTGGCCTCCTCAGGAGCCCGGCGCGCCCGTCGAGGGAAAGGCAGCAAGTTCTGTGGAGCTGGTACGTGACTGGAAGCCCTTCCCTCCTCCCCAGAACACAGATAGCCCAGAACGGGGATGGAAAGTGCCGTGTTTCCGTAGCAACCAACATTTTTCGTGCAAGGTGCTGCACGCACTCCCCGCGCTTTGCCACCCAAGGGTGCTCCTCACCTTCCTGCTCCGCGCCGGGGGGGTCCTGCCCAGCGGGATGCCCGGGCCTGGGCGGCAGAGCAGGTCCCCAGGGCCTAGTGGGCTCCTTCCCTCCTCTTCCTCGCCCACAGAAGGAGCCCAAAGCGTTGGTGCGACCTTGGGGGGCTCCTTGCTGGGGCAGCTCCTCTGCTGTGCCCATTCCCAGGATCTCCAGCGTTTCCCAGCACGAGGCACCAGTAGAGATGGGCACCTCCAGCACCGCCAGCACCGCCGCAGCACCTTGTTGTGACGCCGGGGACCGCGGTGGCCGTCCCTGTGCGTGGCGGCTCCGGTTCCTGCCATTCCACCTCGGCCCGGCCGAGCCACGCGAGGGGACGGTGCGGGGACCGGCGGCTCCCAAACCATCCCGCAGCCCCTCATGGCTGCGAGACCTCCGGAGCGCGGAGAGGACGATCCCAGCTCATCCCAGTCCGGCAGCCGATCCAGCCTCGCGTGGTCATCAAACACTCAAGCACCGGGAATCCACGCGGAGACACCGAGGCCCGTGGGCTCCAAAGCCAAGTCCCCAGCGCCATGAGGTGCCATCCCTGAGTCACCGTCAGCCTCAGATTCTCCCCAAATTAAAGCCTCTCCGAGCCAGGGAGCTCAACAAACCGCCTGGAATGGGCAGAGCTGCCCTGGAATGGCCGGAGCAGCAGCTTCTCCAGGCCCGGCTGCAGATCCAAACCAAAAAAAGCAGGAAATCTGACAACGATGCCAACGCCTTCGTACCCCGGGAACACCAGGAAAGACCACGGTGCCAACGGCAGCCGCCAGCGCTGCCGGCAAGGCCTTGGGAGAGAGGACACTTGTGGGATACTCAACCGGTCACGCTCCGCCCCAGCAGAGCTGGACCCGCGCGGACCGAGGGACCCCCAGACCCCTGGTCTGGGATCCTCCAGCGCAATCCCAGCTCCGGGAGCCTCAGGCCTCCATCCCCATCCCTGGGGAAGGATCCAACCACCACACGCCACCACTCCAAACATCCAAGCGCCTCCAAAACTCCTTCTCCCACTCGTTCCTCGTGCCCGTGCGAGCGCCAGCGCTGAAACCCAGCGGGTTATTTTTATCCCGAGCGATCCAGGCAGGGAAAAAAAAAAAAATCCCCTGCGGGCGCTGCCCCCGGGGCGATTTGGCGGGCGAAGGGCGCGGGGGCATTACCGGCTGAAGCGGCGCGATCCTCTTTGGTGGCCCAAAGTTATCCCGGCGGCCGCGGAAGCCGCCGGCAAAATGGTGACAGGGTCAAGGCGGCGGCGGCGACGCGAGCGGGGAAAAACGGGATGGGAGGTCAAGGGCAATGCAAGGACGTGGTGGGGTTTTTGGGGAGAGGGCGAGTGCCCCCCGTCCCGGTTGGGTGCCCCCGGTCCCGGTTGGGTTCCCCCTATCCCGGGAAAGGGGGGACGCGGGGACGGAGCCGGTCGCCTTCGGGGTCGCCCAGCCGGGTCTCGCTGTGCCGTCCTGTGGATAGAACTGAAGGAGAGGGAGGGGGACTGAGAAAAAAAGTGGGTTATTTTTTTAAAAAAATCATGTAAAAAAATAATATTTAAGGAAATACAGCACTAGGAAAAAAAATTCTGTACAGACAGGTTTCAAAGTCGCCCGTAAAGAGACACAGCACCCACTTCCCTGCACATTTCAACCCTTTTTACACTCCCCTTACACATTAAAACCTTTTTTTAAACTTTCCAAACCAATATAGATCATTTTTAAGCAAATAAAGATATTTACTACAGATTTTGATTGTCAGCAAACACAATATATTTACTGCATTAGCATTTGCTCACAGTGCAAATGGTACAACAATACATCAGTTCAATATTTCTGATTTTTTCCCTTAAAAATGCTGTATGCATTAACTATCATATTTGCATTACAACATGACAAATGAGCAAATGAAATGTGTGTGAAAATTATCACCTTTTCACAATATCAAGCATAATTTTTTTTTTTAACCTTAGTATAAGGTACTATAAATCCAAGAAATAAAAACATCCACAAAATATATTACATCTGGTATGATTTTTTTTTCTCTAAGTACTCAACTTTATACAAAAGTCTTTCAAAAAATATCATTCCCTTAGGTTTGTGTGGTTAAACCTGATTGTGGTTTGTTTTTTTTTTTTGTTCCTTTCAGTTCACATAAATTAGACTGCATTCTTCCTCTTCTCTTTATTTTTTGTACGTTTTTAATGTGGTTTTTTGTGTTTTTTTTTCACATGCAGACATCAAACCTGGATAGCACGACCTTTTGGCAACAAAGATTTTTTTTTCTTTTTAAGTCATTATTATTTTTGCTTAGTTTAGCTTAAATGTCTGAGCACAGTTTTATTAAAACAAAAGAAGAAAAAAATCAGAGCAGTCATGCAATGACATGCACATACCAGAAGGAGAAAGAAAAAAAAAAATAGAGGACTAATTGATTTTTCTCCTCCATAGTTGGGTGGTTGATTTAAAGTGACCAAATAAAATAAAATAAAAATATCTCACATTATAAAAAGTATTCAGCAAAATACTGGGGTGCTTTTTTTTTTTCCCTGTATTTCTGTAAAGAATTTCCCTTCTGCTGAAAAAAAACCAAAAAAAAAAAAAATTAATAAAAAGGAAAAGAAAACAAAAATAAGAAAACAAACCCAAAAGCTGCTGCCGGGACATTGCTCCCCGCCGCCCCCCGGAGTTGGGGGGACCCGCAGAGCCGCCCCCCGCCCCGCCAGCCCGGCTTGGGGGGCCGAGCCCTCTTACCTCCAACACGGGGAGCCGGTGCTTGGGGACACGGGG